>JAUMGZ010161104.1:0-16267 GCA_032359645.1 Pododesmus macrochisma
CAAAGTTTCCAGCATGGTGATCGCATGTTTGGTTATTGACAGCACAGTTTCTGACCTTTTGACTAGACTGGTTCTCTTGCTTTGTTACTTCTCCCCATCAGAGTCTGTAGCAGAGAGAAGAGAGGCATTATCAAAGGAGAGAACACCAGTCTGTCAGTAAAGGGAAATAACTTGTGTCAACCACAATCACTCTCTTTACAAGAGGTAAAATTGTCAATCATGAGTCATTATTCATCGGAGAATTGCCTTAATCTGAATTCAGTTTCAACCAAATGATTTTGGAAAGATTGAACATGCTCAGACCAATTTGTAATACAACCATGTTCTTTCAAATGCAACTTATGGTCAAAGAAAAGATTTGTATAAGAAACAAAATTTTCCTGAATTAAAAATATACTTAATTTTTCATATTAAAGTGTTTATTTTTTCTCTTCCAAACTATAATAGAGACTCATCTTCAGGATTTATGAGGTTTTTTTTTCTATATGTTGACCCACCCTGCTGCATACATCTATCAAACACTGCATTATATGTATCACCAGAGAAGTCTAGCTGTACTTGTCTGCTACTCTAGCTATAACCACCAGTATTGTAGATATCTTATGACATAACCACAATAAAACAAGACACAATATCCTATAACCTTCATATTCTAATCGAGATGTACTTCTTTTTTGTTTCAAATGTGTTCTTTCAAATATTTAATAATTTGGTATTGTAATTTTTTTTCAAGACAGAGGTGTTTTTTTTTTACATATATCACCTTGTTTTTTCTTAAAAGTGTTCTTTCAAATTATGAAAAATTTGATATTGTTGTTGTTTTGCAAGACAGTTTTTTATTTGAGCTACCGGAACATCAGTCAGTAAATGACATTTAAACAATTTGCTGCATCAATTCAAACCTTCTACATGGAACCGAATACATCAGTTTATCATCATAATAACCATAACACAACAATTTCTGATGCAATTTACATTAACATTGTGCAAGATGATTTATTTCAAATCTTAAACTTAGAATTGACAAAAGTAGGACACAAAATAGATTTAGTTTATACATTATAAATGTAAATGAGCTGAACCTACATCGATCATTTATTGTCTCATATGAGAAAAATTTACCATCATGCAATTTGGTACCATGATGTCAGGAAATATTGCATGTTATCAGGTGCAAAAACGACATTAATAGCGCTAAATATAAAATTCTCTCTTCATAAACAACATTGTAGACACCAGGCAGGCACCAAATAAAATGTTGAACAACTGTACATGTGGCATGCCATCAGCCAAATTTAAACACACATATTATTCTGAATGCTAAAACATGATTTTTGACATGCAATTCAACCACGAGGCACCATTAACACTTTCAATAGAGGTTTTATTTGACATTAAAAATTCAAGTGCACTTGTTATATAAATTTGAGAAAAATGACAAAAGTATCAACAGGGCAAAAAAGTTATGACACTGTATCAAATTGATTATGTTTAATTAATTCTGTCTGCTGCAATTTTACAAATAAAACAACAAGATATTTTTAAGTCAGTCATTAAAGTTCAAGGTCACATTTAGTAAAATCAAATGTACATGTACATAACTGTAATGAATTATTTATTTAAACAAGAGGCCCATGGGGCCTTAACGTCCATCTGGATTGGCATTTGAATATTTTTGACCCCAGAGTCACGCCTTGAACAAACTTGATTCTCCATGCCTTAAAGTTACTACATACTTAAACATTAAGCTCTAGGCCTTCTAATTTATTAGAAGAAGATTTTTGAAGTTTTGTCAAATTTCCCCCTTTTTGACTCCTTGTGGTGCCCCATGGGGGTCCAGACCTTTCATTTGAACAAACCTGAATTCCCTTTCCCCTGGGGATACTTCCTACAAAGTTTGGATAAAATTGGTCCAGTGGTTTAGGAGAAGAAGTTGAAAATGCGAAAAGTTAACGACGCCGACGGACGGGATTTGTATTGGAAAAGTCCACCTTGGACCTTTGGTCCAGATGGACTAAAAACTAACAGATAGTACATTGTAAATATTAAAAGGTCAAACTCCAAGAGTATTTTGAAATATATGTATACCTGTTACTAGATGTGCTAGATTTCTATCTAGATATCCTGTTTGATGCATTGAACAGCTGTAATGATTTCCATGAAGCCTATTCCAAGAACTGAATTTTTTTCAGCCAATCAGAAGCCTTCATGGACATAAATGATAGATGTTCACAATGTAAGATGTAAGACAAACATCTGAAAGGGGACCATGCAAGGAAAACCTAAATCAAGTTTCATGAAAATCTGAACAACATGCAGTTCTTAAATTATATATTTAGTGCAAATGAACCAAGTGGTTCTAAAGAAGTCAATCATGTGAAAAGTTAATGACAGATGAACAACTGACTGACACATTTAGGAATAGACCACTTTGACAATATCCAGGTGGACTCAAAGCATGAAATATACCATATAGTCACAGAATGAAAGTTGTTATATAACACTTACTGACAATGCATGATATAATAAAACGTGAAACAATACAAAATTATGATGATCAAGAAGTACTAATTATCATGTCATGGTCAACAGAAGCATTAAATAACTTAACACTAATTATACTGTATCACAAAGAAATAATTATAAGGGGTGAAACGATTCATCGCGGTTCACGGTCAACCGCAATTTTAGTAATGGTACGGTTCATGGTGAACCGCAATTTTTAGCGACAGTACGGTTCAAGATACGACTTTAGTTCCTTATCCGTTCACTTTGGTGGTTAGTTTACCCAAACAAAAATGGTGACCGAGCAGACTAGCCACAGCATGTTGGGCCTATAATCAAAATATAGAGGCTACCCATGACATTTAAAAGTGGTTTTAGAGCAGATGTAGATGAGAGAGAAAAAACAATATGCCGGTTATGTTAAAGCAAAAATAGTTACAAAAGCAGTAACTGTTACACAAGCAACATGGCAACACATTTCAGTTTCTCACTCTCAGACGGAAACATAGAATAGGGTCCGAAAATGTAAAATTGGGAAGCAAAGATCATCTTATCTAGTCATAGTTTCATGAACATTAATTTAAAGCTTCATTAAAATGCTGCATCTTAATATTTGATAATATGATGATGATATGGTGGCTTACATTTATGCCAGTAGATAGACTTTTGAATTTAGTGTGTAACTTCAAGCTAGTTTGCTGTCGGCAGTGTCATATTGACCTTATTTCATGCAATGATAAATAAATAATTGGTATTTTCTGTTTAGCACGTTAACAAGACTTGTTCATTTCTGTTGTTTTTTTACATCAATGTATTGTGATACAAATCGTATTGTGAGTCTATATACTGTGATAGGAATCGTATCATGAGCATAGTGTATTGTTTCACCTCTATTAACTAATATGTTACAGAAGTAAAATAAAACCTTCAGGTGCTGACTGGTCAACAAGATTATATTCTAATTAATGACAATTCAAGCTATTAACATTTTGCTGCTTCTGACATTGAAACCTATCAGTGAAGTTATACTAAAATAGAAGGGTATTAATTTGAACAGCGAGATTGAGCGAGAAATTATCAACATCAATCTTAACACAATTTCAACCAAATATATTTTTGGAAACATTGAACGTACTCAGACCAATTTGTAATATAATCATCTTTTTTCAACTTAAATGCCCCTTAGGATAAAATAAAAGATTTGTGTAAGCTAGCTAGAAGACATAAAAAAATTCCAAAATAAAGAATATCCTTATATTTTCATACTCAGAGGATGTTTTTTCTCTTTCAAACCATAATAGAGACTCATATATATGGTATTTTAATTATTTCTCCAGGATTTATGAGTTTTTTTCTATATCATGTTGACCCAACCTTGTGCATACATCTACCAAACACTGCATTATATACAATCACCAGAGAAGTCTAGCTGTACTTGTCTGCTACTCTAGCTATAACCATCAGTACTGTAGATATCTTATGACAAAATAAAACCAGACATAATATCCTTTAACCTTCACATTCAGATCAAGATGCACCTTGTTTTTTTTTTAAATGAGTTCTTTCAAATATTGAATTATTTGGTATTGTAATATTTTTTCCAAGGCAGTGTTTTTTAGTTGTTTTTTTTACATATATTATCTTGTTTTTCGAAAGAGTGTTCTTTCAAGTTATGATCATTTTTATATTGTTGGATTTTTTTTGCAAGGCAATTTATTTTACATAAATCACCTTGTTTTTCTTAAAGTTTTCTTTTTAAGTTATGAAAAATTTGGTATTGTAATGTTTTTTCCAGGACAATATTTCTTTTATTTACATATATATCAGAATCACTCGAGATTTAAACATCAAAGTAAGAAATGCAAAAACATGGGAATCTCTTTAAAGTTGTTATGCATTGTATCTTTGCTTGTCAGAAGTGATTTCTTACATCATTACTTATCTCTCCTACTGTGAACAATTTTTATCACTCCTTCTAGAATTTTACAAGGTCATATGCAGATGACATAATATACATATAACATAGGAGTATGATGCAACGTCATACATCATTGTTTTTTTATTAGGGCTCAAGGTCACTAGCTAATGCCCCAGTCATAGTGTCATGTTTTGGCCACGCCATTGTGCCTCATTTTTACCCCAAAGATTTGCCGGGTTATGCCTCGCTGTCGCCACAAGGCAGCCAAAAAATGACATTATGGCTTGGGCATTAGGTAATACAAAGATTATGTAGTTCAACATAGCTCAACATAGGAATATACAATGTCATACATAGATAATAGAGTCAATCACAGGATTATACAAAGTTACATAAAGACAATTTGTAGTTCAACATAGGATTATACAAGGTTACATAAAGACAAATTGTAGCTCAACATAGGATTATACAAGGTTACATAAAGACAATTTGTAGTTCAACATAGGATTATACAAAGTTACATAAAGACAATTTGTAGTTCAACATAGGATTATACAAGGTTACATAAAGACAATTTGTAGTTCAACATAGGATTATACAAGGTTACATAAAGACAAATTGTAGCTCAACATAGCTCAACATAGAATTATACAAGGTTAAACAAAGACAAATTGTAGTTTAACACAGGATTATAATAGGGACAAAACTAAATAAAGACACAATGACAGTAGAAAAACAGACAAAGAGTGGTAAAGAAAGTTTGCTTAACAAATCTGTGCCAAGGTGGTGATTAAATATCATATTTTGGTTACAATTTTACAATAAAATATGACCTGTCCATATTCATATCCCCTTGAACAATTGTCCATTCTGCTGGACACCAAAAGCAGTCAGAATCAATAAAGACTGGAGCCATTTAAAGTGATTTATGGAGTAATATCCATAAAATTACCCACACAAGGTACAAGTCTTAGCATGATGTCATTCATGTCAATAGCCTCTGGAGGAATATATGTTCTGCTGAACAGGAAATCACACTTCTAACTAAGTAGATGTGACTTAGCCTTCAAAATTCATCTGTATCAATATAGAACAGTAGCCTCACTGAAGATATGAAATTACATACAACCTTTTTATTACCTATCATTACAGACAAGGCCAACGAAATTACCATCCAGACTTGACTATGCTTGACAATTTTCTCTGAGACTACCATACACTTGGTGAGCCATCTCCCATCAGTGACAGCACTTTTGAGATGACAGCAAAAAAAGAAGGTATCAGTGTATACAGCTAGAGTTCAGCTGTCTGGACACATAAAATACAAATAAGAATGGGCAGATAAGAGTTGGTGATGAAGGCACTCTGTTTCATATGCCTTATTACCATCTCCATAGTCATAACTGTCTATCACGCCCTTTCACACCAGCCTTTCTACACTGGTGCCAAAGCAACCTTGTAAAAGTCACCTTTAACAAGTGTACAGAAACACTTCAGTTGTCAAAGTTCACTGCTTCATCAAAACCTTGTCAACCTTAATATCTAACCATGGCAAAAGATTAAACAATGAAAAAGTCACTAATGAATGCCATTTTTAAATTTTGTTGTTGAATGATCACTTTCCAATTGAAATGTTGCAACTTTTGCTGATTTAAAAGCTAGTGTAGGAAAGCTGTGTAAACATAAAATATTCCTGTAAATAATTTTGTTGGTTTTATTTGGGTTTAATGTCCCTTCAGCTCATGACTATGTTATATCATGATAATGTCTGCTGAGTGCATTGATGACGATTTTATAGTGTTGTCTCACTGAAATATCATGCTGCAGACATATTGACATGGTTCTTCACTCAGTCATATTACCCTGACACCAAGCCGACCAGTCCTTCTCCTACCCAGAAATGCTGAGTACAAACTAGCAGGGGGCGAGATTAACTAATGTGTGATTTGGTTGGGGAACAAACCTATGATGGCCTACTGCACACAAAGTGAACACTATTATTTGAAGATGAAAGCTTGAAACAAACAAAAAAGAAGGAAAAGTATTTTAGTGAATTGTCAAGAAGAATATGAGACTTTGAATGATTTGTTCTTTGGTTTCAGCCTTGCCTTGCCACATTTGGCTTCAGTCTTACCTTGCCACTTTTGGTTTCAGTCTTGCCTTGCCACATTTGGCTTCAGTCTTGCCTTGCCACCTTTGGTTTCAGTCTTGCCTTGCCACTTTTGGTTTCAGTCTTGCCTTGCCACGTTTGGCTTCAGTCTTGCCTTGCCACGTTTGGCTTCAGTCTTGCCTTGCCACGTTTGGTTTCAGTCTTGCCTTGCCACATTTGGCTTCAGTCTTGCCTTGCCACCTTTGGCTTCAGTCTTACCTTGCCACCTTTAGCTTCAGTCTTGCCTTGCCACCGGGTTTCAGTCTTGCCTTGCCACCTCTGGCTTCAGTTTTGCGTATTCTAAATTCATTTTCCCCTCAAGTCCGTTGATGATGGTTGATTTAAAGCTAGGTTTCGGGTCAAGTGTGAGTTTTGTCACCGTTTTTGTTGGTTTGACGTCTTTTTTAAATGCTCGTCTCACTTCGTTAGTTCATTCAGGTGGTGACCTTTTGAAGAGGCTATTGTTGGTTTGCCAATAATTTTTAATTCGTTGATCCTATTTCTTCTTGTTGAGTTCACAAAGATGTCTTTAAAACACAAGCAAGAAATCTAACTTGCCCACACGAAATTAACTTGTTTGCAGGGATAAAAGAATTTTCTTACAAAAGGTTCAAATATGACGTTGTTGTATAATGGGAGGTATGTTTGCAGGAAAGGTTCAAATATGATGTTGTTGTATTATGGGAGGTATATTTGCACGAAAGGTTCAAACATGATGTTGTTGTATTATGGGAGGTTTTTTTTGCAGGAAAGGTTCAAATATGGTTCTGTTGTAGCAATGAATGTACAGGATTATCACTTGGTTTGTCCTGGTAATAATTATAAAAGTCTACAAGATATAAGTTAACAGATTCTGATCACACATGATAAGGACTTGAATGCTGCTCAAAATGTCACAGAGAAAAATTGGCAATTTACAATATGCAGACTTCAATCAATAAATGCAAATAGAATACTTCATCACTGCTTGTATCCCCCCCTATATAACAATCCCGATGTTAAAAATAACTGAAGCAAAGAAATTACAAAAACATCTTCACTTAATTATGTCTTCTAAATAGACCACCGTGGTGGCTCAGTAGAAGAGTGTTCACTTTGTTAGCGGGAGGCGCGGGCATGATCCCTGTTCACGTCAAATCTAAGGCATTAAAATCAGGTAATCTTCTCACTCTACCCCTGCTTAGAGCTCCCACATTCTGAGTAGGAGATGGACTGGTTCCTGGTTTGGTGTCAGGATAATATGACAAAGTGAATTATCATGTCAATGTGTCTGAGGTGTGATATTTCAGTGAGACAGAAGTATAAAAGTTGCCATCGGTGTGCACTGTTACAAGCAGTCACCTTCTGGATATGACCTAAACATGTGTTGAAAGAGACATAAAACCCAATAAAACAATCTGTGTGAAGATTACACATTGAACTTACTTATATGTTACAAAGAGCCACCTAAATTTTCACTCAAGGCAACTTGAAATAGAGGTGCCTCCACGTACAAACTGTTGTTGATCAAACAAGATTTAAAGATAGTCAAAAATTCCATGAAACCAAAAGAGCTTAACATGGGTTTATTTTTAGCTGTTAAAAAGTTAATTTATCTATTATTTAGAAGAGATCCTGGGATTACAACAATGAGTACCTGCTCACATTGGCATTTAATGAGACTTAGGATCTCAGTAAAGATTGTGGCTGATGCTGAGGAGTTCTGTTCATTCAGAACACCTCAGATGAAGCAACAGCCAAGGTGTTCCAAACGTGTTCTTTTGTGGGTGGAGATATAAGGAGTCACTAACACTCTCCCTGTCTCTGTCTGTTTTAATCTCAACATAAACATCCGCCAAAATAAACCAGTAATAAAATCACAGTTTACAGTACAATTGGATGTAATCTTGAGGCTTATCTACGTATATAAAGAACACTACACTGTAGCATCTTTATCTTCTAGACAAGCTTCCACTTTCTCCTCCAAGTTTCAAATCTAAGTAATAAAAATCCTTTTTGATACGATATAATTCATACAAATTTTCACATTTCTTTTTTTTATATCTTAACCTTACAATTAATACTTGTTTAATTTTCTTGTAAACATATTCTTTATGCATGAATTTAATGCAATAAATGATATAACATTTAAAATACGTGTGATTCATGACTCTTTGAAGCCACTTATAATTTTCATTCACTTAAATAAACCAGCTGTGTATTTAAATGAATAAGAAGTAGTTTACCTTGACTGCTACAAGTCATGAAGTCTGAGCCAAATAAACAAAATATTTTCAACAAACTGCCTCTTTATTCCAATTATAATTAATATGTAATTAATTAAGACTTGCCATGAAACTAAATAGCTTTATTCATAACTGATATTTATATATATATATCATTTGAAACTCCATCGACCTTGACCTTAACCATAACCATGACCTTAAAAAAAAGTGTTTGATCTTGTTCCTTTTAAAAAATGTAGACCTTGATATTTGATCTCAACTCTGTCTTAAAAATAAAGATAGTAAGAACATTAACCTTATTTTTAGAAAGCTTTCCTCAAAATTATTCATTCCTGTCTCATGGTTAGAATACAACGCTAATGAGAAACATTTAAACGAACAATTTAATATTCATTGCTTATGAGTAAAACACCTTTGTAGTTAATTAAGAGCGAGATTGCTACATTTAAAACAAAAGTGATACAGTAAAACAAATCTTCCATAAAATTAACGAATACAAATGTGTCAATGCACAATAAAATTTTTACATGTAATGTTACAACTCTGGAGAAGCGCTGTCTATTGGAGATACCAGAGATTCGCTTTGAGAGCCACCCAATACACAAACCTCCAATACACAAGAAAAGATTGCTGCCGTATTTTCAAGGTAATGATCAGCTGTGTTTGAGAGGTGGTGTTACAATCTTAGTGATCACTTGATACGGATGCTGCTACGTAATCAATAACGATACCTCATCCCACCAAATCACTGGTCACAGTAACAGCATTACCGTTGGTTACGGCTGACTACATGGCCGTCACAGAGTCACTGCAGCACTCTTATTAAAGAGGTTTATGCATAAATATCAACAAAATGCATTGTTCTTATCAGAACTGGAACCCATGCAACAATTTAAAAGTTTAAGCAAAGTTCAAAATTGAAAAAAATAAATTTTGGGATGTAGTGTGTTAGATGTATTTGGTTTATAAATATTATAGGAAAAATTCATGGAGAAAAAAAACATGGAAACTTTAATGAAGGTAAGTTAATGTATTTTTTGTTGCTTGTCAAAAGATTATGGTAGCATGTACCATTATTTGTTAAAAATAAAATGTTCTATCTTAAATTTGTTTCTTCTACTTATCAGGTGTTGTAAAATGAAAATAAAAGCATGTAATTTCATATTTTCTATTAAATAAACAGACATTTATTTCAAAGTTACTTTGACTTAAAATTTCTTTCTTTATTAAGAAGCTTTAAAGAATTCTGCATTTTTTCAGTTTTATTTTGCAATTTGTCACTTATCGACAGAAGCCCATTAAATCCTAATATCTATTCAGTTCCTCCATTGTAATTTAAAGTCTTTAAGTTCTTTGTCTGATTGTTTATTTAAACTTGATTGCTATTTTCTATAACATAAAACACAAATAACTTGGTGCAAAGATAAAATATAAATACAAAATTGCTGTTTTACTTTTTTTTCTATTAATTCCCTCAATTTAATCTGATAATGATCTCTTAACAAACACTGTTAAGTGACCATACAACATTGTCATTTAACTTATAATAATCTCAATCTTTATATGATAAATGAACCACAGCTTGCACAAGCAATTTTTTCTCAAAAAATCAAAAAGAAAACCATTTTTAAGAAAATAAGAACAAAAACATATTAGCTGTTGAGAATCATGCATCAAGGGTTTCAAATTATAATCACAGCCAATCAGACATCAGTGTATTAATCTGGAGGAAATTATCACTCTTCTCATGGAGCAGTATTAAGCTTTACAATGCATAAACTGAAATGTTGTTTAAAGAAAATATAAATCAACTTTTAAACTGATATAACTATATATTTATATTGATTTATTACACCCAATGAGAGGCTATATAGTCTTCTATAGTATAATTTACATCCTGTGTATCGTATATGTTTATAAAAGTACCTGAGTAATATATCTGGACATTCACATTAATATACAGCACTTAAAAGGATTTGGCTTTTTATCTCACCTTGAGGTTTGGTCTGGTTATGTTGTTTAAGATTCATTCGCACTTTGGATGGGGAATGCTAATATCTTTGACATGAATTATTTTTTTTAAACTGGTCAACTACCGTACATCTTTTTTGAATTTTTTTCACAAAATTTTATTTGTTTTCTTAATTTGAATTTCTTTAAAAAGGAAAGAGACTTGATACTACCTTTAATGGATTATTATGGAGTCTAGATGTCCTTAAAAAATAATTTCAGTCATAAGATGTTTCATAAGATACTTCATTTATAAAATCTTGAATCAACTTTCCCTAAGTATGCTTTCTGCCAAATTAGGTTGAAATCTGCCTAGTAGTTTCAGTGAAGATGTTGTTTAAAGGCATACTGTCAAATTTACCCCTTTTGGCTCTGCCCAGGTGTCCCCTGGGGGGTCAGGGACTTCATTTGTACAATCTGGAATCCTCTTTCCCTAAGGATGCTTTCTGCCAAACTTGGTTGAAATCTGCCCTATAGTTTCGGAGGAGATGTCGTTTAAAGGCATATTGTCAAATATACCCCTTTTGGCCCCGCCCACCAGCTGTCCCCTGGGGGTCAGGGACTTTTGTACAATCTTGAATCCCCTTCCTCTAAGGATGTTTCCTGCCAAATTTGATTGATATCTGCCCAGTAGTTTCAGAGGAGATGTCATTTAAAGGAAAATTTAACAACAGACGGACGGACAGACGGACGGACAATAGACAGGATTTGTATGAGAAAAGTCCACCTTGGACCTTGGGTCCAGATGAACTAATCAAAAATCCAAGATGGTTGAGTTGGCAGCCTTCTAGAAAACTTGCAATAGAATCTCCTCAAGAATGATTAGTCTTAGGTATATGGGGTTTACATCATTAAACTGATTTCCATACTGAAATCTTGGACACACAAAAATTGAAAGGTCGAAAGTGGTTATCTTGAACTTTTTTCATGAAATTTGTTGTCTTAATTTCACCTACTTAAAAGGAGACAGAGACTTGAAATAAGATTTAATGGATTATACACACATGATGTTTAAATTTTCATTGTCAGATATTTTCCAAGATGGCTGCCATGGTGGTCATTTTGAAAAACTTGTTATGTCTATGACTCATGCATTTTTACAGTTTTATTTTGCAATTTTTCACTTATCGACAGAAGCCCATTAAATCCTAAAATCTTTTCAGTTCCTCCTTCAAAATTTTGTCTGATTGTTTATTTAAACTTGATTGCTATTTTCTATTACATAAAACACAAATAACCTGGTGCAAAGATAAAAATAAATACAAAATTGATTTTTTTATTTATTTTTGTTATTACTTCCCTCAATTAAATCTGATAACTCTCTTCGGACCGGACAGAGTCCAAATTAAATACATGACAAGCATTGTTAAGTGACCATACAACATAATCTTTATATGATAAATAAACCATTGCTTTTTCTCAAAAAAATCAAGCAATTTTTTCTCTCAAAAAAAAAAAACCAAAACCATTCTAAAGAAAATAAGAACAAAAACATGTTAGCCGTTGAGAATCATGCATCAAGGAAATGCTGTTTTAAATCATATCATTCTTTAATACACAACTTAACAAAACTGTGTGACAAAAAAACCTCAAAAGAACTTCAAGTGAATTGCTTTTTAGTCTATCTGGTCTGAAGGTCCAAGGTGGACTTTTCTCACACAAATCCCTTCCGCCGTACGTCCGTCTGTCCGTCTGTTCGTCATTGTTAAATTTTAACATTTTTGACTTCTTCTCCTGAACCACTAGACCATTAAAATAGGTTACATGTTTTGGGGTCAAAGTTCAACACTATAGCAAATATGTTAACTTTTCATATTTTCGGCTTCTTGTCCAACATTACTGGACCAATTTCATCCAAACTTGGTAGGAAGTATCCCTAGGGGATTTGTACAAATGAAGGGGCTCAGCCCACAGGGGGCGCAGCTTTGGGGTCCAAAAGGGGGAAAATTTGACAAAATATAAAAAATCTTCTAATAAACTGGATGGCCTAGAGTCTAGTGCTTTGGTTTTTAGTAACATTAGGGAATGCTCAGAATCAAGTTTCTTGAAGGCTTGACCCTAGGTTAAAAAAAGGTTACACATTTTGAGGTCAAAGTTCAACACTTATATATAGCAAATATGATACTTTTTTACATTTGCGACTTCTTGTCCACCACTACTTGACCAATTTCATTGAAACTTCGAAGATGTCATCCTTATGGGAAGGGGATTCAGATTTGTTCAAATAACATGGCTAGGTACCCAGGGAGGGTCACTTGGGGGCCCAGATTGGGAAAATTTGATAAAATTTCAAAAATCTTCATATAAACTTAAACGCCGTGCATAATGCTTAGGTTTGTAGTAACTTAAGGGCATGGAGAACCATCTTTGTTCAAGGAGTGACCCTAGGTCAAATATTCAAATGCCAATCCAGATGGACGTTAAGGCCCAATGGGCCTCTTGTTTAATTTATAACAAATTTTGTTTGTTCCTTAGTTGTTAATTTCATAAAAGATACCAGATTTTTTTCTTTGCGTACACTTATAAACTGAACAAATTTAAGATCTTTCCTTACAATTTTATTCAAACAAATACATATATTGCACTGTCAATCTATTTTAAAAGTAACAAAAAAGGTTTCTAGAACAGGTTAAATGTTAACAGAGCAGGACTTTGTCATTGATATTTGTCAAATCAACTGTAATATATGTCAAATCATCTGTGGCTATGAATGGCAATTATATGACCTAGCTGTGACACTATTTATACATTCATTAAGGTATAAAAAGAAAAGTCAAAACACAGTTAGTTGTCTTAGTCAATAGAAAGTACAGAAATGTTCCACAGTATTCAAATGTTACTGAATGACGTATCATATCAAATTATGTGTCTGTGGCATGATATTTCAGTGAGACAGCACTATAAAGTCACTTTCAGTGCACACTGTAACAAGCAGGCACGGTCTCAATATGACATTATAGACATGATCGAGTAAAAGAAATGTTAAACCCAAATTAAAAATAAGACATAGACATGAGTTAAAGCGACATTAAACCCCAATTAAAAACAAACAATCCTTAACTGATTTGCATGAATACACTAGTCAGTTATAAAGATATAAGCATTATTGTTCATTGTTACATAATACTATGTGCACTTAACGTTAAAATAATTTGTTTCAAGATAAAAAAAATCCAATCTCTGTCTTCATTCATGTTTTCAGCTATGTGAATCAATCGAGAGCGCGGTTCTCTGCAGAGTCTTCTGCACTTCCTATCAATTACCTGCAATCTATATACTCAGTCGGCAGGCAATAAGCATCAATGGCTTATCGGAGAACAGATTTCCTGATAGAAGAAATTTACTTTAAAAGCTTTTTATGACAACTTCTCAGATAGAATCGAGTGTCATTAACTACGAAAAAATTGATCATGAAAGATTTTATTTACTTGTGGAACTATTATAGGGTTTCAAATTGTAATCAAAGCCAATCAGACATCAGTGTATTTATAAAGAGAAATTATCGTTCTTTTTATAGAGCAATATCAAAATTTACAATGCATAAACTGAAATTTTGTTTTTAGAAAATATGAATCAACTTTTAAACTGATAACTACATATGTATTTATATTGATTAATATTACTCATACCAGTAGGCTTTAGTCTTCTATAGTATTCTTTACATACAGCATATCATATATCTTTACAAAAGTACTTGAGTAATATATCTGGACATTCACTTAAAAGGATTGGCTTTTATCTCACCTTGAGGTTTGGTCTGGTTATCTTTTTCAAGACTCATTTGTACTTTGGATTGTGGATGCTAAAATCTTAGACAGAAAAAATGATTTTTTAACTGGTCAACTACATCCTTCTTCTATTTTTTTCACAAAATTTTATTTGTTTTCTTAATTCGAATTACATAAAAAGGAAAGAGACTTGATACTACTTTAATTAATGGATTATAATGAAGTCTAGATGTCCTTAAAAAATATTTTTAGTCATAAGATGTTTCCAATATGGCTGCCATGAAATGTTTTGAGAATAAACAATCCAAGATGGCTGACTTGGATGCCATCTTGGAAACTTGCAATAGCATTTCTTTAAGAATGATAAGTCTTAGGTATATGGGGTGTACATCATTAGACTGATTTGTTCTTGATATTTTACATGCTACAATCTTGGACTCAAAAAACAAATACCGGTACAATAGGTTAACAGTGGTCACATCTTGAACTTTTTTTTAAGAAATTTGATTTCTTAATTTCACCTACCTTAAAGGACACAGAGACTTGAAATTACTTTTCACATGATGTTTAAAACTTTGTTGTCAGATACATGTATTTCCAAGATGGCTGACATGAAGCCATTTTGAAAAACTTGCAATATCTATATCTCATAATTGTATGAAGCCAATAATATTGGACTTTCAAATATATTATGTGACTGTACAGTTTTCTTGAAAAGATTTGGGAATAGATAAATTTGAAATTTCCAAAAAATCTTGGTACAACTTTCTTGATTTTGAAAAAAAGACAATCAAAAAATTTCATAAAAGCAGTTCTAGGTTTAGCTTAAATGTCTTAGAAATCAGTTCAAGGGGGCCGTTAAGATCCATCTCTCTTAGTCCTATCTCTCTCTCTAACATTGTAATCCAACAATTTGTTTCTCTCGATCATCTGATAAACAAAGTTGATGCAAGAATCTGTTCGCCACGCCTTTATCTATCTCAGTGATGTAAGATCCCTGTTATCGTCTGTGGCTGATATATATTCTGCTTCCCTCTTCAGTTAAGCCTACCATTACAGTAACAGAAAGTTTTCATTGGTAACTCTCTTTTCACCTGATACAAACACATTTTCTCTCATCTTATGCAATTAATTGAATAATGCTTTTAATAAATCCTTGTTCTACTGTCAATTAATAACCTGGATTAGTCTCTCAACTAATGTAACAGTATCTACATCTATAATACAAGTTCAGATAGATGTCAATAAACTATAGTACAAAAGGGACATAACTTAGCTAATTGGATCCAGTTTTTTCAATATGCATATCTTCAGTTTAATTCAATTATATTTAATCTCTGTTTCTTTAATTTCTCCCTAAAAACTAGAGGACTATAAGTATATGTTAGTTTCAAAAATGTTAGAATGGAACTCTATTATATACATTGTAATTATAAAGCCTGAAAGTATGAAAGGGTCATATATATACATCTAACAACTTAATTATCTTAAATTTGAAAACTATCAGTTGAAAATTTCCATCATATACTTCAAATTCCATTAGATTCTATTGAAAATGGTTGGACAAGTCAAGGTCATAACAAAAAACAACTTGTAAACATAGATAAAAAAAATAACATTTACCATTAAAATACAAATCAATAATAGACTTTCATTACTGGGTAAACTAATTTAAATATGAGATTTTTTCATATATATATATATATATATATATATATATATATATATAAAA
>JAUMGZ010161115.1:0-12745 GCA_032359645.1 Pododesmus macrochisma
CGTTCTATGCGTCCTACTGGACGCAGGGTTGGTTTATCTGGGAGTCCAGGTGCAATTGTTGGGAGTAATATACGCAGAATCCTGCGTCCGGTAAATCCCTGCAGATGAAAATTAAGTCACCTATACAAAGGGCAGGTATAAGATCTATTTATTGTGTACATGTAGTTTGTTAAGAGATGTCATTCATTTTTCAGATAATCATTCTTGAAGCATCTGATCGTCTTGGCGGCTGGGCACATACTACCAAGTTTGGTGATCAGGCAGTTTTTGAGCATGGACCTCGAAGCTTTAGACCAATGGGAGACTCGGGCAAGAATACACTGCAGTTGGTAAGTAATTTTTTTTTTGTTCAGTAAATGATAATATTTTACTTGATGTTATTATGCACGCATGCACTGAAGCTAAATCTTGAAACAAATAATCAAAATTTGAAAAGTTATTTGACATCTTTTGGTCTGCTGTTAATTTTATAAACTATAATTAAACTAATCCAAGATTTGAGACACTGTTTCTGCTTGATATTAATTTAAAATGATTGAATGTGCTACATTTTTATTCTCAGTAATTAACTTCAGAGGGAATAAGGCCATCCGTCTTTGTGTAACACAAGTTCATTTCCACACAATCATTTTTAGTTTTTCAATGATTGGACCAAATCCAAATTTAGTGTGTTGTTCCTAATCAGGTAAAGAAGGACCGTGTTGATTTTGGGCTTCATGGGCCAAGGTCACCATCACTAAAATTAATTTGACCTTTTTACTCAAGATTTTTTTTATTTGTGTAAAGGCTGAGGATCTTCAGCTGACAGACAGAGTCCTGGGTGTACCATCCACAAACCCTTCTACTAAAAACAGATTTACCTATGTCAATGATCAGCTGCACAAACTTCCCTCAGGTATAAATATGATATTAACCTAATGTATTTTTTCTTGGTGTGTTATGAAAAAAGTTACTGGTATTTCATCTACAGTGCAACCTGCTCTAGGGACACCCTTATAAAGAGACCATCTGTACATAAAGATCACTAAAATCAAGTCCCTTGAAGTCTAATTACACTTATTTTTACCTGTATATAAAGACCATCTTCATATAAAGACCACTTTTTCTGGGTTTTTGGGTGGTCTTTATAGACAGGTTTGACTGTATATAAAGACCATCTCCATATAAAGACCACTTTTTGCTGGTATCTTGGGTGGCCTTTATAGACAGGTTTGACTGTCTATAAAGACCATCTCCATATAAAGACCACTTTTTTCTGGTCTTTTGGGTGGTCTTTTTAGACAGGTTTTACTGTATATAAAGACCATCTCCATATAAAGACCACTTTTTTCTGGTATCTTGTGTGGTCTTTATAGACAGGTTTGACTGTTCATTGTATATCATGCATAATTGCCAGTTTTTCTTGGTGAGAAAACAACATATCATCTTGCAGTAACTGATAACTTTCTTGTTTCGTTTGTTTTGGGTTCAACTCCCTTCTCAAGGCATATCTAGGTCATATCGTGACACTATCTGCTTGTGACAGTTCTCTGATGGCCACTAACAGACTTTATATTGCTGTCTTTCTGAAAAATCATGACATAGAAATATTAACATGATACTTCACACAGTCACATTAATCCTGATACTTAAATTTGCTCTGAGAAGATTACTAATTTTAACGTCTTAGGTTTGATGTGACCAAACCTCTTCCAGCTAAGCTACGATGGCAGTGACATATTTCTTACATGAAGAAATTCTTATTGTTAAGAGGCAAGATAATGTAAGAACCTTGATCTTGCAATCACATAAACCAAAAGAGGTTAAACATGAATTAGCTCCACTTTGTTTAGTTCTTAAGAAAAAATAGGTGTTACTATAAGTATTTAAGTGCCTTGAGACTAAAGCACATAAAGTGAAAACTTGAAATCAAACTATAATATAAAATAATATAATTCATTTGGTGCAACAAAACATGAAAGTAAAGAAATTAGTTTTTATAAAGTGAAAATTATTTAATTTCTAGAACCTTTGTAACTGTATGCTGAATTATTTATAATCAAATTGTAGACTTAAGTGGACTTTTCAAAACGCAGAGTCCATTTACATCACCACTCATAAAAAGTATAGCAGGGGACCTACTTAAACCCAGCCGTAAGGTAGAAGATGAAAGCATCCACTCATTTGTCTCCAGAAGATTTGGATCTGAGGTAAATAGATTAATATTATAGTGCTTTAAACTCTGGTGAGCTATACTGATCATGAACTATCCTTAGTGCATTTATAAACTTTTATGTTACCTTATTTACTAAACAAGAGGCCCATGTCCATCTGGTTAAAATCTGCCCAGTAGTTTCTGAGATGTCGTTTAAAGGCATACTGTTAAATTTACCCCTTTTGGCCCCGTCCACCTGTCCCCTGGGGGTCAGAGACTTCATTTGTACAATCTTGAATCCCCTTCCCCTAAGAATGCTTCGTGCTGCCAAATTTGGTTGAAATCTACCTAATAGTCTAAGAGGAGATGTCGTTTAAAGGAAAAACTGTCAAATTTACCCCTTTAGGCCCCCACCCACCTGTCTCCATGGGGGTGAGGGACTTCATTTGTACGTACAATCTTGCATCCTCTTTCCCTCAGAATGCTTCCTGCTAAATTTGGTTGAAATCATCCCAATAGTCTCAGAGGAGATGTCGTTTAAAGGCATAATGTCAAATTTACCCCTTTTGGCCGCGCCCACCTGTCCCCTGGGGTCAGGGACTTCATTTGTACAATCTTGAATCCCCTTCCCCCAAGGATGCTTCCTGCCTATTTTGATTGAAATCTGCCTAGTAGTTTTAGAGGAGATGTTGTTTAAAGCAAAAGGTAATGACTAAAGGACGACGGATGGGATTTGTATGAGAAAAGTTCACCTAAAAATTGTAAGATGTATTGTGACATTGGAATCAGAGAAACTGATCACCAAGGAAGAATGACATCTGAATCAGAGGGACTGGCAACTGAGGAAGAATGCCATCTGACTCTGGGACTGACAACCAAGGAAGAATGACATCTGAATTAGAGGGACTATCAACCAAGGAAGAAGCCAAGAAACATAAAATAGCAATAAAAATGCATAAAAATACATATACCAACAGAGAAAGAGACATGTCAAATGTTAGTGATAAAACAAACCAAAAGTTTGTAGATAAATCTAAGTAAATTTTAGGATTGTTTATGTGAAGAATTTGACATTGCATAGTGATAAAGGGGAGATAATTCATAGAGAAAGAAGTGTCTTAAAGTGTATTTTAAAGATATACAAGTTTCTGTTAAAATCAATCTTGCAAAACTTTTACAAGTCTATTCAAATGGTTGATCTTCAAAGGACATATCGTTTATCGCTAATTGTGATTTTCAAGTCACATGTAAGTGTAAACCAGTAATTGACAAATGAAAATGCTATCAAATATGAAATTTAGTCATGAATTCTCTCTGATGAAATCAAGTAGAAAAGGTTGCTTGATGTACAATATAATCCTATTAAATACAATTTGACAGATGGCTGACTTTGCTGTGAACCCGTTCTGTAGGGGGGTATTCGCTGGAGATGCTAAACAACTAAGTGCCAAGTCTTGTCTGGGAGACATGTTTACTGCGGAACAAAAACATGGGTCTATTATACGTGGAATGTTTATAGGTACGCTCTCACCAATTCTTTTTATCTTTACTTTTTATATTTTGCTCATATTTTTTGCAGGTTTCATGAAACTGATGAAATAAGACAATTATACTGAATAAGCATATAAACTTTCATCAAATATTGTCACTTTCTTATATGTTTTTTTTTTTTTTTAACTCACAAGGGCTCAAGTCTGTCTCGGTCTACTTTATAACATCTCTCTCAGTTCTAGCGTCTGTCGTCTACAATTGCTTTCAAAACATTTTGCCTATTGTGACGTCTTAAAAAATCTCAGTGATATTGTCAACAAATCTTCTGCAATTTGGAAAAAGACAGTACTGTAATCGACCAAATAAGCACTCAGGCTTAAAAATTATAAAAAGTAAAGGGACTCCTTATTAGGACCATATTAGTATATATTACATTTCCAAACACTGTGAACGAATGTACTGCAATGATCTCCCATAATTGATCTTATACTATTATACAGGACTGCAGGTGCTTGAAAAGGGAGGGGTGCTTATATGGATATGGGTGCTTGTTAGGTTGAATACGGTACACTGAAAAGGCAAAAGGCATGTCCTTGTTCTGTCATGTTGGAGAGGAAAGGTCACAATGTCAACCACTTTATATAACTTCACTTGTTTGTTTATTGTTCCTTTAACACATGTATAGGTCATATCGAGACAGTGTCAGCCAGTGACAGTGCGCAACTTTATAGTGCTTTTTCACTGAAATATCACGCCACAGACACATTGACATGACTCTTCACTATGTCACATTAACCTGACACAGAGCCAACCAGTCCTCCTTCTACCCAGTAAAGCTGAGCGCTAAGCAGGGAACAAGAAGATTGCCTTATTTTAACGTCTTAGGTTTTGATGTGACCAGAATTCGATCCCAGCAGAAAGCGAGTGCTCTATCCAATGGGCCACTGCGCTGGTGTTTATAGCTTCACATTTATGCCAACAATCTGTATAATGCAGAAAGGAGGTTTAATTGCACTTCACTCATCCATGTTGCACCCTGACATTTTTGAAGTTCACCTGTAATATAATTTATCTTTTAAACCAGTTTTGAAAATATGCAGTAAATTACATTTAAATTCTAAATGTGTTTCTCAAAAAGTATTTACTGATTACGTTTTGCAGTTAGGGACCAATCTAGGTTCATTTTGCTGCCGTTTAACGGCACTTTCCCCTCAAGAAAAAAGTACCCTAAGTCCCCTTTTTTCCCCCTAAAATTCCTGCTTTTCTGCAAAATAAATCTTATAAAATAATGCTTTCTTTTCTTTTCCTCATAAATGCAAAATGTACCTTGAGCAAACATTGAAAATCATTGATAATTTCTTGTTTATTTCCCGAAGTTCATTCAAACTATTTGTGAACACCATGGCCTAGGGCATGCCCACTGAAGACAAAATGCTGAAGTACCATTATTCCATTCTTCTTTAATGAGGTCATTTAGTTATCACGCTACCTATTACTGGTCAAGTTAACTAAGAAATGCGACTCTATAATCCAGCTAGTCCACCAACAAGCCACTTTTAGCTGGTTATAGAGTAAATAAATAACTTGTCTGTATCTTCAGCTCAATTGAGGAAGAGGATAGCTGGGCCAAACCAAAAACTTAATTCAAATCTGTTAAAAAAGTCTTCAGAAGAGAAATGGAGAATGTGGTCCCTGAAGGGAGGAGTTAGAGACCTTGTGGAGGGACTAGCAACAAACACAACCCAAACTGGGACAACAGACATTAGAAAAAATACTGTCTGCCAAAGTCTACAGTTTGAAAATGATAATGTGAAGGTAATAATGATCCATCTGACTGCAAAAGGAGAATAACTCTTTGTTTATTACAACAGAAATGTGTGATCTTGTAAATAACTTATAAAACAAACCTTATACACAATAATGACTCCTGTAACTTCTATTATGTGTCTTTTAAAATGTAATGTTTACAAGTTTAGAAAATTTTTCAGCATACAAAACAGAAATGTTGAAGTTCTTAGAAATATTGTTTTGAAATAAACACGCAATAGATAGATAATATATGGCGTGCTGAGCATTCAGCTGAAAGCAAGAAAATTTAGAAGCAATGTGTAAAAAAAACAACCCAAGTATCCATAAAAATTTAACAAGATTGCATTTCTTTTATTCTTTTAGTTGTTCCAGTGCATAATCTGCAAAAAATGTATACTTTTATTAAGTGAGTTATACATAATCTTTATTTTTCTGTTCTAGGTCATCACAAATAAAGGGGAGATAACTGCTGATCACGTGATAAGCTCTATCTATGCAAAAGGTTTGTAGCATATCATACATGTTTAAAACACTAGAGCATATAAAAGGCGAAACAGATTTTAAACACAGCTATTTAATTAATTTGAAAAATTTTGGATGAAATCATTTAACAACATTTTTAAGATAAAAAAAATTTAAGATCAAATATTGTAATATAATGAACTTCAAGTCAGTAATGAAATAATTTTTAACACAGATTTATCTAAAGCACTACCACCAGAACACACACGTTTGTCTACAGACCTTGCTCAGATATCTGCTGTCTCCTGTATTGTTGTCAATTTGGAGTTTGAAGAAATTTTATCTTTTATGAAACAACCAGTAAGTGAGTGTAAAGATTAGTATAGTTAATACCTACATGTGACTTTGTATAAGGATGAACATTTGTAACGCATGTTTACTGAACTTTATTTTAAAACTGTTAATCACCTCAGTTGTGACCAGAACATTAACTTTGTATTCTATGACAAACAAGAATGAATAGGATTATCAGAACAAATGACATTGACAAACAAACAATAGTCACATTAAAAAGTTAGCAGTCAAATGAACTTGCAAACTGAGATAGACCCCAAAAATATAATCAAAAATAGACATAAATTTAAAGTCAGTCTGGAGCACAAATACAAAGTTATCTTTTTCATTTCAAATTCTGTCATCCATTTTCTCAATTCCTCTATCTTCGACTGTGAACACTTTAATTTTCTTTTCAAGAACCAACTTAAGGACCAGTTTAACCATTGTTGACATAAGTTTTAGAGGAAAGATTAAGAGTTAGAAACTTTAGGTGGGAGAGTGTATGTCATACCTAAAAAAACTTGAAAATGGGGAGAATTAAGGGATGGAGATGATTGGTTTCATTATATTTAGTTGAATGTTGATGAATGTTAAGGTACAAAGTACGATTTCCTGCATATCATAATAATTAGCTATAATAATATATATTGTATAAAGTAGTGGTATAAAAATAGATTATTCCAATGACCTGAACTGTTTTTAGTCCAAGGTGGACTTTTCTCATACAAGTCCCATACGTCATATCTCCGTCATAAACTTTTCACATTTTTGACTTCTTCTCCTAAATCCCTGGACCAATTTTATCTAAACTTAGTAAGAAGTATCCCTAGGGGAAGGGAATTCAGATTTGTTCAAATGAAGGGCTCAGCCTTCAGGGGGCACCAAAAGGGGGTAAATTTGATTAAAAATCTTCTTATAAAGTAGGAGGCCTAGAGCTAAATGTTTTGGTATGTAGTCACTGTTAGGCATGAAGAACCAAGTTTGTTCAAAGCGTGACACCGGGGTAAAAAATAGGTTACAAGTTTTGGGGTCAAAGTTGTTAACTTTGTTAACTAAATATGTTAACTATTCTCATTTTTGACTTGTCCAAAACTACTGGACCGAAGTCATCCTTAGGGGAAGGGGATTCAGATTTGTTCAAATAAAGGGTCTCGGCCCCAGGGGTCGCCAATATTGGGTCAAAAGAGGGGACATTTGACAAATTTTCAAAAATCTTCTAAAAAACTATAAGGCCTAGAGCTAAATGCTTTGGTGTGTAGTAACTTTAGGGCAAAATATAGGGCAGGACCCCCTAGAGGGCACGAAATTTCACAAATCTTCTTACATACAAAAAGGCCTAGTGCTTTATGGTTTGGTATGTTTTAAATTTAGGGCATAAGGAACCAGTGTTTAAGGCATGACCCTGTGGTCAAAAGTATTCAAATGCCAAAAATTTACTTAAATAAATTCAGTCAATATTTCAACCAGATGGTTGTTACGGCCCAATGGGCCTCTTGTTTTTATAAAGCATTTATTTATCAGATGTTACACTATAGCATAGCATAGCTGTATTCTTGTTATCATCATTATAGGGATTTGGACACTTACTTCCTTCCTTTGAAGATGGTCCTACTCTAGGAGTTATTTACGATTCCTGTGGTTTCCCGAGTCATGACTCAAAGGATGGTCCATCCACAAGATTGACGGTAAGTAATGAACATGTGTAGGATTGCAAGGCTCCAGATAGCAGGCATACAGCTGTATTACTCACATTTTCACATTTTATGTAATTACACTAAAAAGTTGTATAATATACATATCTTTATTGCACAACATTACTTCAGTGAAAAGAACTTGCAGTCTGGGACATAAGGCACTATTCTGATGCTCATGACTAGTAAAATTTGATTCTGACTAGTGAAATTTTCTTTAAATCTGCTATATATTGTATGATAGAATGTATTGTTTTGCTTGTTCCAACTAGTGCTGGGCAGAGCCTGGTATGATTATATGTATATGTTTGTTAATTTCAAGGTGATAATGGACGAAGCCTGGTATATTTATATGTATATGTTGTCAATTTCTAGGTGATGATGGGCGAAGCCTGGTATGTAAATTTTTTGCTTCATTTCGTTTGTTCATTCTAAGGTGATGATAGCAAGGGCTTGATAAAATTATATGTATATGGTTGTTAATTTCAAGGTGATAATGGGCGGAGCCTGGTATGTAAATTTTTCCCTACATTTTGTTTGTTCATTCTAAGGTGATGATGGGTGGAGCCTGGTATGATGAGCTGGTTGACAGATTACATGGGAAGTTAGATGATGAGACAGTGGTTAAGTACACATTGAATATACTACAGAAACAGTTATCTATCAGTGCCAAACCTAGTAAAGTCCTCGTTAACATTTTAAAGGTAAATATTATTGTTGTAACCTTTTTAATAATGAAATGTGATTGACAATGTGAAATTAGAACTGAAATCATCACCCCATAGGAGAACATTAGGCATAAAATAAGCAATTGCATCTTTGCTTTTTTCTACCTTCCCAGTAAAAGGGTCCTTAAATTATCTTGGCCCCTTTTATAAATTTCCTATTTCCTGTAAATGCTGGTTCTGTTCAGGATTTTATCAAACAAATTTTGGAAAACCGTTAAAAAAACCCTTTCAACCTACCTGCCCACACCAGAAATCAGTGGAAAGTTAACAGCAAAAGTATTTTGTAATGATAGCCTTACCATATTCTGAAGTCACGAACGACACTACAAAGTGTAGACCAAGCAATAGTTTTGAAGTCTTAGAGTAAAATGTTTCACATGAAACCTGCTTTGATATTTGAATCAATCTATGTCTACCTTCAATGTGAATATTTTATTAAATTTGTAAAAGTAATGACCATTCTGAACAAATTTCACAATATATATTTACCAGTCAATGTATAGGTCAAATAGGTCAGATCTATAATTTACCATTTATATTTCCCATGAATTTCTTTATAGTAATATTATTACCGGATGAATTTTAAATACATTACCTTTCTTATTTCCAGGATTGTATTCCACAATACACAGTTGGACATTCAGTTAAGGTGGAGAATATTTTCAGTTATGTGGAGGATAAAGATCTGCCATTGACTTTAATTGGCTCCTCATATAGAGGTGTCAGTGTAAACGACTGTATTTATAATGCCAGACTTTCTGCCGAGCAAATTATACAAAACAAATAAGATCAAAGAATTCTTTGCTGCAAAGCTGGCTTTGGAGCAAGTTACAAAAACTGATTAAAATTCAAGGAATTCTGTGCTGCCAAACCGGTTGTGTGGGAAATAAAACAAAACAATTTAAACTGAAGGAATGCTAGATTTTTGCTTCTGAGAAGTTACTCTGGTGCTGCTATAAATCAGTTTATTATGTGAATGCCAGTGAGGCTTGATCTGGATTGGACAATATATTGTGATATTGACCTGCTGCACTGCTTTGCTCGGTCCATATCACTTTCATGATGTCATTCATCTGTTAGCGTCTTTTTTTAGCGAATGAATTGTATTTTAAGTCCACAAGGTGGACTTTTCTCATACAAATTCCGTCCTTTGTAAACTTTTCAGGGTCAAAGTTCAACACTAGCAAATATGTTAATGATTTACATTTTTGACTTCTTTACTAAACCACTGTACAAATTTTATCCAAACTCTGTAGAAAGTGTCCCTAGGGGAAGGGGTTCAGATTTGTTCAAGGGGGTGCCTCCAAAGGGACCAAATTGGGAAAATTTGACAAAATTAAAAAAATATTTTTCTAATAAACTAGAAGGCCTAAAGTTAAATGTTTTAGTCTATAGGAACTTCAGGGCATTGATAACCAATTTTGTTCAAGACTTGGCCCTGGAGTCAAATTAGGTTACATGTTTTGGGGTCAAAGTTCAACTATAGCAAATATATTAACTATTTACATTTTCGACTTCTCCTAAAACACTAAACCAATTCCTCCAAACTTTGTAGGAAATGTCCTTTGGAAAATGGGGTTCAGATTTGTTCAAGTGAAGGGTCTCGGCCCCCAGGGGTACCACTAGAGGGGCCAAAAAGGGGACAATTTGACAAAATTTCAAAAAACGTATATAAACTAGATGGCCTTAGAGCTTAATACTGTGGTATGTAGTAATTTTAAGGCATGGCAAGTTTGTTTAAGGTTTGATCTTAGGGCAAAAAAAATAACTATCTATTTCGGGATCAAAGTTCAATACTATATATACATTATTTTTTTACATTTTTGTTCTCTTGTCCAACACTACTGGACAAATTTTATAAAAACTTGGTAAATGTCATCCCTAGGGAAAGGGGGTTCATATTTGTTCAAATGATGGGGCTCAGTGACACAGGGAGGGTCACGTGGGGGCACAAATGGGGAAACTTTGATACAATTTCAAAACTCTTATGAACTAGCAGGCCTTGTGCTTAATGCTTTGGTCATAGTAAATTTAGGGCATAGAGAACAAACTTTGTTCAAGGCATGACTCTAGGGTCAAAAGAATTCAAATTCCAACAATTTCATTGTAGGCATATTAAATCCAGATGGACGTTAAGGCCCAGTGGGCCTTTTGTTTACAATAGAACTGATAAGTTGTGTTCCTTTTATAGTTGAAGTTGATTAGTCATATAATAAACAATTATGGACTTTTGTTTTGGTGAGTATGGTATTTTATGGACCCGCTAAATTCTGATATGGTCAATATTGCATTTATCGGGTCCATAAAACACCATATTCACCTCACCAAAAGTTTATAATTGTGAACTGTGCATATATTATTTTAAAGAGGCAAAATCTAGTTGAGTTTTTGTTCATTGTGCAGCACTGATTATCAGATGTCGTACACAAATTAAGTAGTGATTGAACTAAAATTGGATAAAATAATAAAATAATGAATATGATATTATATATTCTGTACATTTTTTTTTGAAAATACTGCTACTAGAAAATGTAAAGAGGAATGAAAGATCAGTCATAAGGCATTTTGTGTCACAAAACTGTTTTTGGCTCATAATTTTACCTTTGAGACGGTCCCTTATCACCATTTGTCTGTTGATCCCCCCACCCCACTTGTTTTTGCTTAAAAGAAATATAATTTCATGATGTACCTCATATACAAAAATGGTAAAAAGTTCAATTGCCTTCGGTCCAGATGGACTTTTCTCATACAAATCCCATCCGTCGTCAGCCAATCCATCTGTTATAAACTTCTGCTTTAAACGACATCTCTACTTAAACTACTGGGCAGATTTCAACCGAATTTGGCAGGAAGCATTCTTATGGGAAGGGGATTCAAGATTGCATAAATGAAGTCTCTCACCCCCGGGGGACAGGTGGGCTGGGCCAAAAGGGGTAAATTTGACAGTATGTCTTTACACAACATCTTCTCTGAAATTACTGGGCAGAGTTCAACAGTATTTGGCGCCCCCTAGGGGACAGGTGGGCGGGGCCAAAAGGGGTACATTTGACAGTATGTTTTTAAACGACATCTCCTCTGAAACTACAGGGCAGATTCCAACCAGATGGACGACAAGGCCCAATGGGTCTTTTGTTTTTATATTGGTGCAAGTGTTACATTTTCCATTATTTCCCATTGAACTCTTGGTAAAAGCAGTCCCCATGTTTCACCAGTCCTTGTGACATGCCTTTTTTATTTGCCAAGAATATAGATAACGTGTCCATTGACAATGCCTGTTAAGGAAATGAAATTCTCTATTGCTGATTTCTGGCAATGAAATTAGATTCGGTCTCCTTAATGTTTTGCTATGATATAAACAGATATTCTTTTTTCTATCATATTTTTACATGTAACAATACCACAACTAGAGTGTAACATATACAGCTTATGTCCTCCTTTGTTGTTGCTGTTCGTCTTTTCGTTTTTGTTATATCCACTTTTACTTCAGGTTGTAATATGAATTTAACATATTTGACCAGAACACCTTTGGCCATAGTTTTTTTAATCATTCTTTTTCAAAGGTCCAAAGAGCACTTTTCCAATAGAAATCCCGTCCCTCGTGCATCTACTTTAGATTTCTCCTCAAAAACCACTTAACCAATTTTGACCAGGTTTAGCAAGAAGCAGCCACAGCCTAAGTGGTTTCAGATGTGCTCAAATGATGGGGCTCAGTCTCGAGGGGTGTCATACTAGAGAGAAAATGGGGAAAATCGAAAAAAATATTCAAAAAAATTTATGGTAGACTAGAAAGCTCAACTCTTGTACATGGAGCAACTTTTGGGATTTAGTGCAACGCTAACGGTATAGCTGCTGATATGTTTATGTATTCAGAGGGCTACTATGGGTTAAAATAAAGAAAATTTACAAATTTCTAAAACTCTAAAATGATTTAAATTTTTTTGTCAATTAAATAATATGTCAGACAAGAATTGTTGGTCAAATCTTCATAAACTTTATAAAGTCAGGGCCGTATCCTGGGAAAAGTCGATGGGGGTGCAAAACAGTTTTTGAACATTGAAACATTTCTGGGGAGCTCGTGGGGGGGGGGGGGGCGG
>JAUMGZ010161126.1:0-16262 GCA_032359645.1 Pododesmus macrochisma
CTGTCTGGCAGAAGTAACAGATAGAGGGCCTTGGTAAATAATCATGACATTTCTCATGAAGCCGTATTCATATTTGCACTGTGGTGATTTAATATACACAGAAGAACTAAAAGTTTGTCTAGGTTTTTCATTGGTTTCCTGCATTCCGCTGATTCAACATTTAAAACGTTTCGACACCTTTTACGTTTATTAGTTTCATGCTTATAGCGTTTGTTTCTGGTGGACAGATGGTTTACTCCAACATTTTGTTGTTTACTGACATTTTCCGTGGCGGTCTTCTCCACGAATTCAAATGCCAATTTCTTAGCTTTTAATGTTGGTTGACGTTTACCACGGTGGTTACTTAGTCCGTCTGATTCAGATGTTATCATTCCTTACTTTACAGTACTGCGTTATAGTCGGTTTTATACCGTAGTTATGATAAAATTGTACCGTATCTTCCTTGAGCTTTCGTACTGCCTCGTGAAAGTCTCGTTTTTGTCGCTCTGTCATCATTCGATATTCTCGTCTTATGCGCATCTTGCGACCAGGACGAGATCTATTCACTGCTAAAGCCACGAGTTCCGGATCATCTACAATAACTTGTTCAGGTGCAGGCTTTTCTACCAAGTCCGAGACCAATTTAAAAGTTTTAGCGTCAGTTCGAGGAGACCATCTCTCTTCTGCAGTTTTCACTAGATATTGATTGATGCAGAAACTACTTAAAGGTTCCCCAGCCGTGTCGTGAATAGATGTTTTGGCTCCCGTTGTTCTCAGGCATTGTTCCAATTTATCAGGGTACGGTTCCGGAAAGCATTCTGATGAAACGTTTGAAACCAAGCTGAATGATAGAAGCAACACCTGCAATTGAATAAGTACAACTGTTGTTATAAACCAAACAAGTCAATTAAGAAAATGCTTGTTGAATAAATATATGAAAAAAAGAACACAGGTGTATAAAAATTGACAGCAGAAGTCGTCCGCGCCATAATCAATATCGCTTTAAATGAGTTGCAGAAAGAGCATCTGCAAGACTATAAATCCTAACGCATCAATACAGTTCATGCGTCTTGGTTTCTTTCCTGTCTTTTGTTATTTCCGCTTTGGTCTTTTGTCACGATATCCGTAAAATAAACTGGAAAAGTAGTGAATTCGAAAAACCAAGACGATATTCTAAAGCCGTAAGCCATGAACATTGGCAAACATAAGGAAAACGTTGGACGCACACAGAAAATTTAATTAAATATACATACAAGTGTCTTAGGTACACGCAACAAATATTATTCCATTGAAATGCAAAAAGTGAAACATGATTTACATGTTTTTAGCTAAACATACAATTCGAATGTTTCAGATGTTCACGAAGACGTGCTTTAATCAAAGGTATAGGATGTGCAACCATGACGGAAGTGACTATTCTCGTCCACCAGACAAGGGGTACGATATTTATCTGTCTCAGGTGCCCGTACTGAGATCGATTTCACGTGCTATAAACAATTAAATAACGTCATCATATGGTACTGAGATTTCTGTCACGCGCTTTTTAACAATGGAGTTACGTCACTGATGTACGTCAAAAGCGCTTTTGCAAGGATGCCAAAGGGGAAATTGACACATTTTAATAGTTATTTTCATCGTTATATCGCTATAAGAGGCCGAGAAAAAGAACATCGTACCTTTTTCTGTTCAAGATAGTATAATCTCAGTCTCGGGATGGTATATATGTTATCTCACGCCTCGGCTATCGCCTTGTCTTGATATATTTAACATACATACCACCCCTCGTCTGAGATAATTCTATTATGAACAGAAACAGGCACGAGATCTCAAAAACTAAGCACCCACATCAATTTGTCCATAAAAATCTAAACAAGTAAAACTATGTACATGTTTATAAAAGCTATTTATAAAAATTGGACATAGCCAAGTAACATAAAGCTGAAAACAGTAGCTAATAAGTGGTAGATTCATAGATTCCACATATAGTTATATATGTATATGAAAAGTGACATTGATGAACAATCAGTGTGCTAGCAGAGTTACTACAGCTCACTCTTTTTTTGGTTAATAATCAAATATTATTTGGTTATTTTTCTGTGTGCTTCGAACGTTTTCCTTTTGTTTGCTGATGTTCATGTACTTACGGCTTTAGAATATCGTCTTGGTTTTTCGAATTTACTACTTTTGTATGGGGTCCTTTGCTAGAGGTAGGTAACAGTTAATCTTTTTTTTTGATTGTATATGTATTATGTGAGAAGACAGTTGTGCGTACTATATTTTCTGTTGATGTGAAAGTGCGGTTTATTGTGTCTATGGTATATACTTATGATTTTGTTACTTAAATGTGCTGTAGTTTCATGAGATCTGTTAAATAAGTATTGTACTATTGTGATGTTATGTTGAAAATTGAAAAATAAAAAAAATAAAAATAAGAATATATTATATGTATATATATTAACATACATATATACTAAAAGAAGGAGAGCGAAAATGCATACATGTTAATATAACAAACAATAAATTTTACCAAGTTTACTCTACATTAATTTGCTATGCTATGAAATCTCCATGCCCCAAAGTTACTTTAAACCAAAGCATGAAGCACTAGGCATTCTAGTTTATAATTGTAAGAAGATTTTTGAAATTGTATCACATTTTCCCAATTAGGGCCCGAAAGCGATCCTCCCTAGGTACTGAGCCCCGTCATTTGAACAAATCTGAACCCCTTTCTCTACGCAAGACATCTACCAAGTTCCGATGAAATTGGTCAGTAGTGTTGGACAAGAAGTTGAAAATGTGAAAAAGTATCATATTTGCTATATATATAGTGTTGAAATTTGACCTCAAAATGTGTAACCTTTTTCTGACCCCAGGGTCACGCTTTAAACAAACTTTGTTCTCCGTTCCCTAAAGTTGTTACTATTCAAAGCATTAGACGTCGAACCAACTTAATGGGTGAGAGAACCTCGCTCTTGACCCGAAGCCAAGCTCAAAATCAACCGGAGCCAAAAATGAATTTTGACAACAAAATGAACTGAGTCTATTAAAATTCGAACTTCCAAACTGCAAAGGGCCATCAATGAATATAACATCTACCAGAAACCAAATAATCCACCAATACTCTGTGTGTGTGTGTGTGTGTGTGTGTGTGTGTGTGTGTGTGTGTGTCTATAATTCAAGGCCTAGCTATGAATCAGACGTCACCAAAAGACTCCCAGGAGAAAATGAATAGAAAAGCTCGATATTGATAAAAGCTAAGCCAAGAGGGGAGGAAATCATGATGTTAAGGATAAAAACTACAATATTATATTATGCAAGTGGCTTTGTCAACAAGTTGTTTGTGCAGTCAAAGTAGGAATCGATACAAAAGCAAATTGTTTAATTCAGTTTTTTAATAAATATTTCATACAATATAAAATGTAGCAATACATTTTTGTAAAAGATATTACAAAGAAATAAAACATGAGTAGGATACACCATGTGTCATTATCCTTCCTGTTGAAGTGGTTGTTAAGTGTACAAGGATAAGTTTATCGTCGATGATATAAGTACATATACAAGGAAGTATTTGAATATGTGTGCACACAGTGACATAACATGTTTCTATATAAAACAAAGTGTGGATCAAGTTGTCTTGGACAAGGAGTTGAAAATGTGAAAAGTTAACATGTTTGCTATATTTTAAGTGTAAAACTGTGACCCCAAAACGCCTTGAACAAACTTGGTTCTCCATGCCCCATATCAAAACATTAAGCTCTAGGCCTTCTAGTTTGTTAGCAGAAGATTTTTGAAGTTTTTTTCAAATTGTCCCCTTTGTGCCCCCTAGAGGTGCCCCTGGGGGCCCAGCTCCTTTCTTGGAACATATCTTAATCCCCTTCCCCTAGGGATACATCCTACTAAGGTTTTGATGAAATTGGTCCAGTGGTGTATGAAGGGGTCGTAAATGTGCAAAGTTTACGACGGACAACAGATGGACGACTGCTGTTGGGATTTGTATGAAAAAAGTACACCTCCAATAACTTAAAATGATACAAAACAAATGCACTTTGTCCCAATTCATTTCACATTTAATATGATCCATTTACTTAAATAAATTTTACATACATATATAGTTTGAGTCGGAAACAGAAACATCTTAGGTACGTATCAGCTTTGGATTTTTCTTAGTAATAATTCTATCATGTGCATATTGACTTTCGATGAAAATATAATATTTCCTTGTTTTCTTTAGAGGTTGCTGGACTTGGTACGGTACCTGTTATTCTTGAATACAGTCGTCATTATATGTCTGCATGTTTCATGTGATACTTCAATGGTGACTTATCAATGTCACATATAACTTATACTATATCGCGAGCACCTGGTTTCGCTTTAAGTTTTTTAATAGAAGGTCGTGATGTTTCCATTTTAAGTTAATAAATGTACAGTTGGTTATTTTTCTGTTTGCGTCCAACGTTTTCGTATTGTTTGCCAATGTCCATGGACTTACGGCTTTAGAATATCGTCTGGTTTTTTGATTAAAAATGGAAACATCACGAACTTCTATTAAAAAACTAGAAGCGAAACCAGGTGCCACTACCAGAATGTACGGGCAAACTGAGACCGGTGTTGCAAAATGATTCAAACCATCAATATGAGTGAGAGGATCTCGTTCATGACCCAACGCTAAACTCCGAATCAACCGTCGTCAACGGTCTCGAGGGGGTAAACATGTTAATAATAAACCAAAGCTACATTATATCTGTTATATCAGGTATATATCCCTAACATGGACTGAAGTTTATACAACACAAAAAGTCACTCTTTTTCCACACGAATTCCTTTTATGAAAATGAAACGTTTAGTAGAAAAGAGTAAATGTTCGTGTTTTACAGATTTTAACAATGTTTAAATGTACTTACCAAAGTCGGCGCCGTCATTGTTGCTGCGCAGAATGACATTTGAATCAATGAAGAAATGAATCAACCACAGAGTTAATATCCAGTCATGTCATAGCATTTACAATTTTAAAAAATGAGGTTAATTACTACGGCTATTTCTTGGACATTTAACCCCTGGCACGATAAAGATCCCCAACTGCTGACTGCGTTTGCCGGTGTCTACAACTCTTTGACCTTCGGTGAACTCGACAGGCGACCGATCAAATATTTTGCGTGTTACCTCACCGTTGAGCAGTGTGTTATTACTTTATGTTATCAAACCGGTCAAGTTATTATCACACTGCTTAAACGTTATTTAATTGGTTGATAAAGGTCGTACGAGGTCATGACATCTGGACTCAGAAGCATTTTTAATTAAGTTCCCGTTCACACGTAGACAACTGAGTGAAGGAAATTTACCAGTGTGACGAATTTAGTTTCCGCATTCAGTTTCTTCGTAAATGTAGTCGGTTTGTACTTTAGCATTGTTTAGTTATTTCCGAATGGAAAACGTTTTGTCACGTTTTGATTATTAAATACTGAAAAGTAGGTTTATTCACCTTGTTTTATTTGTAAATATGTTCTGTTACGCTTTCGATTTATCCATACTGTATGTCCTATTCGTGTATAGCTGTTAGATTAATGTTAGCCGTGATTTAGACAGTGTTGTATCGTTTTAGAGCTAGGAAGGTTCGAAACATAGTTTCAGGGAAACCAATCAGCAGGCTGCGTTTTCAGCCAATGGCAAGGCTAGTTTCGTCCTACTCTCAGCCAATCAGTGTTGTTATCTTTCGTCCAATCATGTCATATGTTTGCTGCTGAAAAGGTATCAAAGCAGGGTCTCGGAGAATTCCGGGGGACATTGTTTGAAAGTCAAAGCCACGACAGGTCGTAGAAAGTAACAACGCGTAGCATTGTTCATGGACCAACACATCGTCTGCATAAGACGGATAGTTAGTTTACAACAGTCTGTACTGTAAAGCTGAAGTAAAACTGACAATCTGAGAGTGACGATCTGTACTGTAAAGTTACCACGGTCTCGGAGATTGCGTTAGTGTATATGCTATAGACTGAGAGTGGCGATCTGTACTTACGTTTCGGAGATTGCATTGCGTTAGTGTACATTCTATAGACTGAGAGTGGCTATCTGTACTATGAGATCGCCACGGTCTCAGAGACTGCGTTAGTGTCAGGTTTTCTCCCTGTGAGTTGTGATAGAGTTGACAGTTGTACCTGCGCAATCTCCTACCTAGCGTTAGCGTTGATTGCATATAAGTATTTGGTTTAATTGATTGGCGATTGCGCTTGTAAATTTGGTATTTGTCTAATTTATTTATCTATGTTCATATCTTGTAGATAACTTTATTTATGCAATCATTAAATCACCGTTCTTAGATCAACATCATTGTCCTGTATATAATACTTAATTTCTATTGATTGTTAAAAATTCTCAAATCCTTGATATAATCAGATACGGACCTTGTGAACATTTCTTAACTCATTCGCTCGGCACGTTACACCAGCTACACAGCTACCCTATGCTGGCGGGAACTAGTGTTTCTAATAGGGTCAAGTCAGACAGGTTGAAGGGTCGAGGCCAGACAAAGATCTGCACGTCCTTCGGAGGGGACGCTAGGCTGGCCGTCCCGTGTACAGGGATTTTTAACCCCTTGGCACGATAGAGATCCCCATGTAAAGTTCGAAAAGAGTAGGCGGAAACGCCGTTGCATGGGCTCATCCTTCTTTCTGATCTATCTCTACTAATCTACTAATTTTGGTTTTTCTCCTTTGGTCTATTGTCACAATATCGGTGAAATATTCTGGAAGTTACGTTTAACCCTAATTTAAACAAACAAACAAACAAACGTACACCAGCTACCCACATAATGCAACTTTCTGGCCACCAGCATATCCAAAGTGTGAATAATTATTCTCATTTATCAGAGAAACAATATAGGAACATTTCTAACATCCTGACAAGTAGCTCGAACACAAAGCGCCCACGACAGTAACTCCAGTAATTCCGCATCGCGATCGTCTTGCACAGTGTCAAGCTCACAAAATCGTTCATCGCTGACCGATATAGCATCATCAATGTTCTGTGGCCCTATATACGGTTGCAATTTCAACATCCAGATTTACCATCAACCCAAATAAGTGAGATGTGTTGGTACCAGCTAAAGAATGCTAAAATCTTTTTACAGTTGTCACTTGACTGACTCGTGTTTTGGTTGACCCGTTTGTTTGCAAATATTTCCGCAATTCGGCTCAGTACCTACTAATTGTAATTATATTTACATATTTGATTCTTAAAATGAATTTTAATATCATTAACAATTGTTTCTGTCATTATTTCAAGAAATATGTTCAAACAAGTTGATAGAGGAGATGGACTTTGTTTTATTTCGCAATGTGGTACGGGTTGCTATTCGGCGACGTTATAACCGATAGAAATTACTGCGCGTCATAACACCACACTACCAAAACTCTGTGATGTGTTACGCAAATTGGCCGTTTTTTAAAAATGTCTGTGTAAAACTATGTGTAAAAAGCAGTTTTCGCACTCGATAAGATAAGTTATGGTAAATAACTAATCAAATCTCGTGTGAGAACCTCTATATGCTTATTCATACGTGACAGAGATGAAATATTAAAGGGAAGCGAAAGAAGAGCTCTATTTGGAGATTTTTGATAAAAGTTCGTAAAGTTTCCTGCTTGATTAATAATTGTATTTTTTGTTCTTTTTTTCTGAGTGCGTCCAACGTTTTCCTTTTATTTGTCTATGTCCTTTGATCTTTTGAATATTGTCTTGGTTTTTCGCATTTACTGCTTAAGTAAGACACCGCATAGTTTGTAAGTCGTATATATGAATTTGTACATGTTTGTCAAGGTACTTCAGAAGATTATGAATAAAAACAACTATTTCCCGGCATCCGGAATATAACGAGCAAACGGTTTCTAGCAATTTCAAGGCTCATCCATATTTTAATTGTGCTATGCCATGGTAACGCCGAAAGCTGGACAACCAAAACGCTCACAAAAGTGATGATTTTTATCATTTTGGCCGTTATTACTTATCAATAAATGGCAATTGTTATTTATCAATAATTATTAATTCCCAAATTACACTAAATTATTAAATTATCAATAGTTATTAATTTCAATAGATGTTTACAAAATTCTATCATTCGATGTCTCTTACAGACTCGTCAACTATCGTTGAGGCAATTCCTCTTACTGCGGAACTTCTAGTCATCTGGATGTTCCAGTTCTGTATTGGCGAAATTATTAGAAAATTTAATATCCCAGCAGATTCTACAACTATCGTGTCCCTTACATAACTCGTCAACTATCGTTGTGGCAGTTCCTCATACTGCGGAACTTCTAGTCATCTGGATGTTCCAGTTCTGTATTGGCGAAATTATCATAAAATTTAATATACCAGCAAATTCTACAACTATTGTTGTGCCGGTACCCGGCTGTACCGGGGATATTTCACCACGTGAATTATCCAATCTCATGGGATACACACTCGAGCGGTTGAGCCAGTTGTCAAGCCACAGTTTTATTGATAAGATTATACGAATATATGTTACTAAAGGATTGTTATTGCTTTGTAAATACTATGTTGTATATATTGATATTATTACTGGATTATAGTTTCAAAACTGCACTTTCTGAGTCTGTTATTTGTTTTGATATAAACTTTCGCGATGGGTAGTATATATTGCAAGGTCGTCTCAATATGACGTGAACAACTATATAGGAGATTTCAAACTGCAATAGCACAATCAAAATAACATATATATATATATACAGAGAATAGCGGATTTACGTCCTCGTCAATCAATGTTTACATGTAACCTCATTTGAATTCGATTGAAGATCTGCCTTTGAGGTTACTTTGAAACAAACAGTATGAATAGAATCAACAGAACGAGAGACATTGACAAACAAACAATAACTGCGTCATACAAATAAGCACCGCAATGTAAATAATTAAATCGACATCACAACAATCATCAAGACTTTTAATCCATGCGGGTCGGCTTAGGACGGTCAACCAGCACGAAATCAGGCGGTGTGATTAAACCGGTTAATGAGGCCTCAACCTTCCCACTTCCCACATGAGACTAGACGTCTTAAGTACAGACATACATTTAAAAATTTAATAAACAAATAAATATATAAAGTAGTAAATACGAACATAAAGACGACACTACATTAGTCCACGGACATGGGAAAGTAAAAGGAAACCGAGCTGCTATTAGACATATTCAATTTCAACAGACATGGAGTACGGAGTTTTAGACGGACATAGAGTACCGACATGGAGTACGGACATGGAGTACGGAGTTGGAGACGGAGACGGAGACGGGGTTATTATATTTATTATTATATCATTTTTCTCTGTAACTATTCAATAACTTAAAATGATACAAAACAAACGCATTTTGTCTTAATTCATTTCACATTTAATCAGATCAATTTACTTAAATAAATTGTACATACTAATATAGATAATTAGTTTGGGTCGGAAACAACGCCGTTGCATGGGTTCATCCTTATTTCTAGGTGTTGTATGTTTGTCATCGTATATACAGAGTGTCCTTGTATGTTATATAGTAATTGTCGACAACAATGGACTTTTTTGATATATTAGGAGTGGTCATATTGGCCACAATAATTATCCCCACATATATAACGCAATGCCTCGAGTTGGCGAAAACCGTGAATCAGATTTCTCAACCGAATGTATAATTCCAACCAGAATTCCAATTGTGGCTCTATTCCGACAGAATGAAATAAGAGCTGCACCTATGGGCTACGTAAAAAAGTTTGCAAAACTCAATAGAGTACGTTGGCCGAAATAGTTCTAGTTAATTTTTTTAAACTATTAAAACTCAAAGCATAAGTATAGCTTATTGCGTTCTTGTTACTTATAATAACTCCTGATGGGGATACCTTTTTTAGTCCTAATGGACTTTTCCAAAACGAGTCCCGTTCGTCATGTGTCCGTTGCAAGCTTTTCACATTTTCGACTTCTTCTCCAAAACCACTGGACCTATTTCACTAAACGTGGTAAAAAGTATTCCTAGTTAGTGTGTGTTCAGATTTGTTCAAATAAAGGGGCTTGGCCTCCAGGGTATGTCACTAGGGTGCCAAAAGGGGACACATTTCAGAAATCTTATAACAAACTAGAAAGTCTAGTTAGAACTTAGTATTTTGATTCGAAGTAACTTTAGGGTATGGACTACCAAGTTTGTTCAAGGCGTGGCCTTGCGTCAAAAAAAGGTTACGCGTTTTGGTCTACAGTTCAACACTATAGAAACTATGTTACCTTTCCACATTTTGACTTGTTGTCCAACATTACTAGACCAATTTCATTCAAGCGTCCTCAAATTTGTCTTGGTAGTAGTAGCATCTGTACGCATCATAAGCGGTAAGCATTTCTGAAATAAACTTACGGCTACGTGTTGGAGAATTGGGAAAACAAATTCATCAAATATTCTCACAACGCCTACTCATCATTAATTCCATTCCAAATGCTTCAATATAAATGCCCATCTTTATCTTGGGATAAACGAGCAACATATCTTATCTATTTTATTGATTGATATGAAACACGCATTTACATGTTTTTAACATTGAAACTTTGAATTTAGGTGTTTACCCATTTGGTTGGTTTGACGTATATTTTAATGCCCAAACTTAAACATCATTTGGCTGGTTAGTTCTTGTGGTGACTTTTTGATGAAGCTATTGTTTGTTTGTCAATAGCGTTTGTTCTGTTGATCTTATTTCTTCTTGTTTAACACCATTCTGATTAAAACGAGATCTACTTTGCTCCCGAGATGTCGCTAGGTAGATCCGAGGAGCACTAATTGTTAAAGTCGTAAGCGTCACCTTTCAAAGCAGCCAATCAGCGAATCGTCTACATAATCGTCGGTATTTTTGAGAATGTTTGCGCCAATAGATATAACGTTTTTATCATTATGACGTCATCTTTTGACGTGTACATTGTTTGAGCTTCGAATACAAACTTGGATTGATAAGTTTGTTTTTTTCATTTTTACAACACAACGTGAAGTACATACACCTACAGTATTGCAGGTACTTTCGAATCAATAAGGTTTTAAGGGCGTTTCGTGTGTGTTCTGTAAGATTACTTGACAACTGCTTTAAACAATTTGGCTGCGCTGCAAAGCCAGGAATCTTGTTTATATGGTTAAACTGGCTGAAAAACGGAGACAAATTGTCCCAACACCTCCCGTAGAGTGAACTGTAGAAGTTACATGTGTTCATTCAAAAAGAATTGCATTATGCTTTGCTCATCGCTTCATCGGTAAGCAAGGTAGCCATTTTGATGCTCGATCCAAACGATCGTATTGATGGGTATTTTGAACGGTCCAATTTTGTCATAAATATTATGATATATATGATATGATATATGATTATATAATAATTCAATTTTTTGGGTCACAGTAACTACATTAACATTTGGTGTTCCTCTGATCTACCCTGCGATATCAAAATAACGGGATCAAAGTAGATCTGGTTTTAATCAGACTGGGTGTTACACATATATACGCAAGCACGTGCCACTATAAATGCATGATTAAATTTTTTTATCAATTTATAACAGAGAAAAAATGTGCACTATGTGTTTTACAATACTTCTGAACTGCGTTCACGATCTCTGCATATACATATGCATTGCGTTCGACGATTCCATTGCACGGCGTTCCATATCTCCAATTTTGAACGAACACATATTTGATTTCTTAAATTAGTCATAAGTTTCACCATCTATCTTGATGAAAATTGATGTGGAATTTTAAAACATGTCAACGTTTTCATTCGCTTTGTTGTGTTACTATTAGAAAACAGTAAGACTAGGCTCAACAGAACGAGAGACATTGACAAACAAACAATAACTGCGTCAAACAACGAAGCACCGGAATGTAATTAATTAAACCGACATCATAGCAATCATCAAGACTATTAATCCATGCGGATCGACTTAGGACGTTCACCCAGCACGAAACCAGGCGGTGTGGTTAAACCGGTTAACGAGGCCTCAACCTTCCCACTTCCCGCATAAGACAAGAAGTCTTAAGTACAGACAGTAATAAATATACTTCATGGCGCTGTTAATCATCTCAACAACTAACCGCCAACATCAATTGTCAATAAAAATCCAAACGAGTAAAACGCTTATACATATTTCCAAAAGGCTATTTGAAACATGAAAATTGCACAAAACATAGAAGCATAAAGCCGAAAAAAGTGGCTAATGCTTGGTAGATTCATAGATTCCACATAAAATTAAGTATATGAAAAATGACATTGATGAACTATCAGTGTGCTTTCAGAGATATAAGAGTACCTTACGCACATAAAAATCATGTAAACATTGTACTGAAACATCACAATCATGGTGTTTCGTGAAGTTGCTCATTTATTCTTTGATCACAAATAAGAAACATTCGCCATATCAAAGCTTGTAACTATTTCATACATCAATATATGCCAATGCATTTATTATAACGGGTCTAACAAATGAATGCTTGATTGTTATTTTTGCATTGATTTTACAAAAACTTGTAAACACTGCGTTCACGAATACTAGAGATCACGATCTTCGGTTTACCAGGGTGATTATGATAATGATAATGGTATGTGACTAGTTCCCAGTAATCAGTTAGTACGCACACTACTATTTCAAAATAGACAACTCAAGTTTGCCTGCGTTGTCTGAAAGTTTGCGTTAAATTTTAGCACAGAAAAAGGTTGTCTCAGTGTTAAAAGAATATGATCAAGTGCATGTGATATCAAGTGTCTGCTTCTACGACATTATATTTCATCGAACCAACGCTATAAAAGTCGGCCTGTATACGCATTTTAAAAGCCAGTTTAGTTTTGATGTGATGTATAATATTGTGAAGTGTTGAGTTATACATAGACATACGCACTTAAGCAAGCATGTTGTTTGTTTTTTTTAAAAGAAACATTGCTTAATAAGTTCTAAATGAACGAAATACTGACCCCAAACTTATCTGATACAATTACCAATGCAAATGTCTACATGTTGTATATGATACTTCATTGGTGACTAATTGTACCAATTAAAATTACATATAACTTACATCCCTTATCAATATTTATCCTGATAGAGAACACTCATGTGACTGTTCTTCCTAGTACAATACAAGGATGTTGATAACAAATTAACCTTCCTTGACCGCAACAGTTATTTTTAGCTTTAGCTTAAATTTGTGTGTAGAAAGTGCATATGCACTTTTTGAATGACTTTTTACACACAAGTTGAAATGAACTGCAAACTGTCGACCGCTATCGGCCATCGTAATAAAGTTATGAGTCGGTACAGAGTAAGGGTAGAAATTTGCCACAAGAGAGTTAAAACTTTATCTTGCAATAGAAACATTGTGACGATGATCTAGGAACATTACCTATATGGTAAATTACCCCCTTTGTAGAAATATGTGTAGCTTGATCGATTCGACTACGTCATCTATTTCTACTGTGAATAATTATATGTTCCAAATACATTCGGACACCAAAATGTACATACTTTCCCTGTTTTGTTTTAATTGCAAATCAGTATTTGCTTTTATAAAGTTACATTGTATATATATTATAAATTATACGATGGTTATTACTGAGACGACCCCCACACATCAACACCAGACAAAGATCTGCATGTCCTTCGGAGGGGACGCTAAGCTGGCGGTCCCGTGTACAGGGATTTTTAACCCCCTGGCACGATAAAGACTTCCATGAAAAGTTCGATAGAAGAGTAGGCGGAAACGCCGTTGCATGGGTTCACCCTTCTTTCTGACCTATCTCTATTCCTTTTGTTTCCTGTCGCCGCTTCTCTTCCTATCCTATCTTTTGGTTTTTCTCCTTTAGTATTTTGTCACAATATCTGTGAAAAATTCTGGACGTGACTTTAAGCACCAATTAAACAAACAAACCAACAAACCACACATCAACAACTCGGTCTCCGACTCTGACGCCGTACTCCGTGTCAGTGGTAATTGAAGATGTCTATTAAAATTGGAAGTGAGACCACGTGTCCGCGAAGGAGTAAGTGTTTCATGTTACACATGTTCGTCCAGCGTGGTGTTACATATAAGTCTGGTTCTAACGAATTAATACACATAATGTACGGAGTGGCGAATAGTACGTACAAATTGTAAGTACAAACGTAATTCATACGTACGGCTTAGGAAGGTGTTCGAATAAGTAAATCATTCGTACAGAGTAAAGAATGCCACTATTGAATAATAAGCGAAAAATAAGGAAATAAAACACAAGAGCTGTTACATCTTATATATGTATGATTTCCTTCCCCATTAAAAGCTAATAAAGAAATGGTTTCACAATAATTTTTACAACACATGTAGAAATAGGATCAACAGAATAAAGGTAATTGACAATCTTTAGAAACAAACAATAGCTTCATCAAAGAGTCACCACCAGAATAAACTAGCAAAGTGAGACGAGCATTTAAACATGACGTCAAACCAACAAAAATAGTTACAAATAACGAAAGAAAATCGATCCGTACTTGATTTAGTTGACTAGTGTCCTTGGCATTATTAGATCACCTGACAAACTTCAGGTGACCTATTGTGATCACCTTTCGTCCGTCGTCGTGCGGCGTGTGTAAACAATCATACTTTCGACTTCTCAGAAACCGTCAGTTAGATTTTGATGAAACTTTGTGGTAATCATCAACCTATGGTGTGAATTATACTCAAGAATGGGCTGACTCCCAAGGGAGCTGAGGGGCAGGCCATATGGGGTCAAAGAGTGCAAAACAATTCAAAAGACATCTCCTCTGAAAATAACAGGTGGATTTCGACCAACTTTCCACAAAATGGTGCTAAATGATGAGGATCAGAATTTATACTCAAGAAGGCTGACCTCCCAGGGGCCTGAAGGGCGGGGCCATAAGGGGTCACAGAGTGTAAAACCTACAAAAGATATCTCGTCCGAAACTATCTTATGAATTTTGACCAACCTTTCACAAAATGATGCTTAGATGATTAGGATCAGAATTTATATTAAAAAGGGGCTGATCATGACCTCCCATGGGGCCGAGGGGCGGGGCAATAAAGGGTAACAGAGTGTAAAACCTACAAAAGACATCTTCTCTGAAACTTGCAAGAGGCTTTTGACCAGCTTTTCACAGAATGATGCATACGTGATGAGGATCAGGATGTATACTCAAGAAGGGGCTGACTCATATGGAGCTGAGGATTGGGGTCATAAGGGATAAGTAAAATGTACAAAAAACATCTCCTTTGAAAATTGCTTTAAGATTTTGACCAATCGTTCACAAAATGATGCTTAGGTGATGAGGATCAGAATCTTACTCGAGAAGGGGCCGACCCCAAGGGGCTGAGGAGCGGGGCTATAAGGGGTCACATGGAGTAAAATGTACAAAAAGATCTCCTTTGAAAATTGCAGTAAGATTTTGAACAACCTTTCACAAAATGATGCTTAAATGATGAGGATCAGAACTTATACTCTAGAAGGGGCTGACCTCCCGTGGGGCTGAGGGGCGGGGTTATAAGGGGTTTACAAAATGTAAAACCTACAAAAGATATCTCCTCTGAAACTTGCAGGTAGATGTTGACCAGCCTTATACAGAATGATGCTTAGATGACGAGGATCATTATTTATACTTGATAAGGGGCTGATCCCCCAGGGAGTCTGGGGGATGGGGTCAAAATGGGTCACAGAGTGCAAAACCATCATGAGACATCTCTGAAACTTATCGGTGGATTCTGACCAACCTTTTACTAACTAAACTTAGATCGATGATAAGGATCAGAATTCTTGCCCAAGATAGGACTGACCCCCAGTGAAGCTTTAGGGCGGGGGCAGCAGGGGCCACAGAATACAAAACCTTCAATAGACATCTCCTTTGAAACTTACTGCTGGATTTTGACAAACCTTTCTCAAAATGATGTTTTGATGATGAGGATCACAATTTCAACTCAAGAAGAAGGTTAACCCCACATGGGGCAGGGTAAAGGGGCCAAGAATGCCAACCTTCTAAAGACATCTCCTGTAAAACTTACTTTAACAAAATGATGCCTAGATGGTGATGATCAGAATCTTACTCCAGAAGGGGCCGACCTTCCAGGGGGCTAAGGGGTGGGGCCTTAAGGGATCACAGTGCAAACTCTTCGAAAAAAAACAGTATGAATAGGATCAACAGAACGAGAGGCATTGACAAACAAACAATAAATGCGTCAAATAATGAAGCACCGGAATGTAATTAATTAAATTGACATCACAACAAACATCAAGACTAGTAATCCATGC
>JAUMGZ010161137.1:0-16260 GCA_032359645.1 Pododesmus macrochisma
AAAGTTGAAGTAAAAGGTCACCAGAACGTGACCCTGTATGGGATGTCCTCAGATCTTGATATAGCAATATGAAGTTTACGGAATTGAGCGCAGATCAAGATTTAATTTAATCAGATTGTAGGTTTGGAGAACACACGTCATAGGTTAGTGGAACACACGTGATAGGTTTGGGGAACACACGTCATAAATTTAGGTTTGTAAAAACACTACAAAATCAGGTACCATAAAATATCGGTAACTGCAAAATGATATAAATAAGGGTTTAATGATGAATTTAAAGTTGTATACTATAAATTCTAATTGGAATTTAACAGAAAGAACAAGATCCTTTTTTCGCAGCATACAGTAGACAAATAGTTATAGACAATAGTAATATTATATAAAGATAGTCACGTGACAGAGGTAAAGCGTAGTCGGAGACCGATAGTCACATGACATGCGAAATCATACATCGATAGTCAAATGTCAAGCGAAGGCGGAAATCGATAGTCACATGACAAGCTTGATCGGATATCGATAGTCACATGGCAAGCATAGTCGCACATTGATAGTCAAATGACAAGCATAGTCGGACATCGAAAGTCACGTGACAAGCGTCCATGGACATCGATAGTCACGTGTCACATGCAAGCATAGTCGGACATCGATACATACATGCCAGAGGACCACAACACCGTCAACAGTCGATCATCAGTTATGCGACAGCGTATGTTAACGTAGAAGGCAATCGAGAGTCACATGGTATTGCGATAATGGAGTAGGTAATCGACAACCACGTGACATTCGGCAATCGATACTTACATGACATATATCAGCGAATTACGGGGAATAATAATCAAGAGACAGAGGACGGAAATGATGTTAGTTTGACAAAGACAGTCACGTAGTCGGCAATCCTCAGTCATGCGGTAGAGGGCGGTCATATAGGAAAACGCCTATCTTAACGAGTGTATTGAATGTCAAGAAAGACAGACAACAGCCATTGTGTAAATGTACCAGAGAAAGAATCAGAGTCAACAAACTCTCTATAGGGCATACCGATAGTCATACACACCTCACTGATGCCTTCCAAATGCATCTACTGCGCATAGGTTAATAAAAACACAAAAATATAAAAAGTACACAGCTTTTGAAAACAAGTTAATATTCAGACATTAAAATGCTGTGTGAAACAAAAACAAACGTCTTTTATTGCCTCACTAAGTACCACATGGCCAATATTTGATTAATTTCTAATAAATTGTAGCATACGTGCAAGCAACGGATATCAGAGAAAATCTAACTACGACCGTGAGGATTCAGGACCTACTGTGAAATTCTAATCAGAATTCAGAAGTGCTCTAATGTTGAGATGAAATGGGGTATTGGTATGTCGGGTAATTGACGGCACAGGATAAATAGATTATCGAAATGAAGCAATCCATGTAACTTTGAAAGTATTACCAAATTGTCTTGATTTACTTATCAATAACGTGTAGTGAATAAGATCTATCAGCCATAGATATAAATGATGCTTTCCTAATGTTTAATGAACTCGTTGGCAATGAGATCGCATGGCAAACTGATTGTTTTAAGGATGTTGGTTGTGTTTTGTCTTGCTTGTTTTATGATCATACTTGCCTATAATTCGTTCTCCTTTCTGTGAGTTTTTGTGTTTTATGATCATACTTGCCTTTAATTCGTCCTCCTTTCTGTGAGTTTTTGTGTTTTATGATCATACTTGCCTGTAATTCGTTCTCCTTTCTGTGAGTTTTTGTGTTTTATGATCATACTTGCCTGTAATTCGTCCTCCTTTCTGTGAGTTTTTGTGTTTTATGATCATACTTGCCTGTAATTTATTCTCCGTTCTGTGAATTTTTGTGTTGTATGATCAAACTTGCCTGTAATTCGTCCTCCTTTCTGTGATTTTTTGTGTTTTATGAACACACTTGCCTGTAATTCGTTCTCTTTTCTGTGAGTTTTTGTTTCATACTTGCCTGTAATTCGTTCTCCTTTCTGTGAGTTTTATGATCACTCTTGTCTGTAACTCGCTCTTCTTTCTGTGTGTTTTTGTGTTTTATGATTAAACTTGCCTGTAATTCGTTCTTCTTTATGTGAGTTTTTGTATCTTACTTGCCTGTAATTCGTTCTCCTTTCTGTGAGTTTTATGATCAAACTTGCCTGTAATTCGTCCTCCTTTCTGTGATTTGTTGTGTTTTATGATCACACTAATGATTATGATCATTTGCATATATATAATTTTCATTTATTTTTCACCACACATACAATTACTCATATTGTATGAGGAGAGCCTATTTTTATCATAACCTTCTGTCTTTTAGTTTAAGTTTTCTTCTTTTTTGAGATATTTAGGTTGAAAGTCTTGAACCTTTACATGCTGTCGACTGCAGCAGAGGCGTATCTATACATGATTATGCAGATTATATAGTCCGTGTTAAAAGTAATATAGTTTACTGTGGTTGTAACAATAAAAAGCAACATTTTGAATTGTATACATATTCTTTTGGGATCATAAAGCAAGTAATTATAACACAATTTATATCGTGTGTCTAAATTTACCTTTAAAGGTTTGTTTTTAATCAATATCAGATTTGAACTTGAGTTTAGTTAAATGAACTGTTAGATATCTAATAATATCAACTATATTGTAAAAGATTGTGAGTTAACTATATATTGTAATGTATACATTTTTGTTTATACAATTGTTTGTCTTGAATAACATATGTTAAATTTAATGATCTTGTAACCGTAGCACTTTTAAAAACTGTTTTTGCTTTACAAACATCGTGCGTGGGTTCTTAACTAGAATTTGAGAATAGCGGCGACTATCTGCGATGGCCGCTGTGTTGATAAATCTTGGTCGCCCATAAGCTTACCATCATTAATGACTCCTCTTTAATCAATAAAGAGTTTTATTGATCGGGACCTGAAATAGATTCTGCGATGTATTTATGCTTTCTGAAATAAGTAAGCCCTCTGGACATTGCAGAATAGATGCTAGATGCGAACTTTCTTCTTCGTAAGTAAAATACGACCTCGGTAATAATATAAAGATTCTTCTCCACAAAATGTAAGAAGAAGGCCGAATACACTTGTCGTCGATCTTTTTATATCGCCTAGTCAGGTTGCTCCCTTTAAATTAATGAATTAATTTTACCCTTCGCGAACAAAGCCAAAAACTCTCATGTAAGCAATGTCGGGATGTCTCTTTTTGTCATGACCTAATCTATCGTATGGAATAATTACTGTAATTAAATGGTGAAGTTTGGCATACTTCTCGACAGTGATCATCAATACATACAAAATAAAGTAGGCATAGTAAACACTGCTAGAATGGTAATGCTAATAAAAATTAGACAACCCATAACCCATGTACACAAAAGTACCGTGTGTGTGTGTGTGTGTGTGTGTGTGTGTGTGTGCGTGCGTGCGTGCGTGCGTGCGTGCGTGCATGCATGTCAGTTTCGATAGATATAAAGTACTTAGTAGATATTTCTAAAAACCAGGAGGCGAGGAGGCATAGCACATATCTCAGCGTTTGTATTAAACTGTAAATCTACTTTCTCACTTGGGTGTAAGTGCAGTAGCAGTTTTGATCCAGAAACGAAACAAAAACAGTCAATATTAAATTATATCGGGCTAAACGCAGTTGTCAATAATTGGTATAATTTTTGAAGGCTTTGCTAGTATTTGAGACCGAATGGCGCCTGCGTGCTCTAGACAGTTCACTGATCCATACAATTTACATGTTCCATGCATCATGATGAGGCATATTAACTGGCAATAATAATCACAAATTGATTGAGTCGATAATTAATAAAAATATGGAAAAATAGAATCGTTACTGTATACTAGAGAATGTTGGTTTGGTTTGAAGTTATACTGATTCAGGTTGACGTGACATCGCTGTTTACTAATTACCTAACATAGAGTGCCAATTTCTTTTATCCATTGTGAGAAGTTAATCAAGGACATGTTTTCTGGTGAATGCAACACACCATTTTTTAATTGTAATCACATGATCGTGGCATGTACTAATTAAACATACACTGGTTTTCCGACCAATCTCCCTAGAATTACGTTTTATAGCCTTTTTGATGCAATAAATCTGTTGTTAATATTGACATTAAAGAATTCGGTATGAATAGCTGCCATTTGTTTGGAATTAGTTTTGTGATGACAATACCAGGTTTCAAAATCGCTTTGATTCTTTCTTCTTCTGACAGCATTGATGTCCTTAACGTTAGACTTAAAAACTAAATAAATAAACAGCCATACTTGTTTCTTATTGAATATTTTCAGGCCGAAGTTGACTTTGTCTACCCAAATGAAATAAGCAGATACGTAGAAATGACTGCATGTCTTAAAGTGTTATTTGAACTTCAAAAGTCTTATTTCAAGAAAATAGCGTATATAATCTGATCAATCAATCTTAAACTATTTCTTTATTTTATCATTAATGCTAGAAAGGTATGAACTCGAATGTTACATGTACATGATGTGTCCAAAGATCTGCTATCGTTCAGTTAATGTTTTGCTTTGATTTATCGGGGTCACTTGTCTATTGTAAATTCATTTTCCCTTCTAGTCCGATGATGAAGGTTGATTCGTGGATTGTTGGCTTTGGGTCAAGAGCTAGGACGCCTAACTCATTTAGTTTGACGTCACTTTAACTGTCCGTCTATGCTTGCTAGTTCATTCTGGTGGTGACTTTTGAAACTGTTGTTTGGTTGTCGATATCCTTTGTTCTGTTTATCCTATTCTTGTTTGGGGGCAAATAGAGAATGAAATTGACGAATTAAAGCCAACCAAATAACGCAAAGTTGTCACTTTACGCTGTAACAAGAGTTACAAGAGAGGCGTATCTTAATTCTAAACTTTCTTATTCCAGTCAATTCAGAGCCCTAACAGCTTTACCATAAAAGCATATACAGTTATTCTTCGGCTTGTATAAATGAAATCAGTATGAAAGTTTCAACACTTTCTATTCTAAAAATGGAAATTAGGACAATACACTACATTCAAAAGAAATCAATTTCAAATGTTCTCATCCCAATCACAGACAAGTCTCTCTGAGATACCCAGTCCTCAAAAGTCCTGTCTTCTGTGCAATTTGCATTTAAATATATAACTTATTTCGGATGGCAATCGTGATTACAAAAGAATACAGCACACGTGCTTATACACATGCAAGTGCGCAATTAATCTTATTCAAATGAAAAAATGAATACTGAACACATTTTATATAAAACAGGTAATAATGAACGTAATTATTGCACTTGAACATTATTGATCTAGTTTCAATATCGATTTTTAATTTGTAGTCGATGTATGAAGAAAACGGAACCAGGATATTAATATTAGATGCATATGTTATTTTTCAACGTTGCTACATTTTTAACCTTGAATGGACTAGAAATCCAAATAACGCAAATTTGAAATCAGTATTTGGCGTTTTGTCGTAATATGTACAAGTTAATTATCGACTAGGTGAAAGTAAAAATGACATTTTTTGTATTAAGCCAAGTACATGTCACTTTCTTGTAAGCCTAATACATGTAATACTTAAAAAAAAAACTGTTGTAATCTGTTTGCCTAATCATGTTTTTTGTTATATATTGCAGATTTGATAGCAAAAACTATCAGGGAGACAGACTGATGATTCGAAAGTAATGTATCCTTGTCGCTCCCCAAACTAAAAAGAGTTAAGAGGACTTGGAAGGAAAGTTCTTGTTGTAAATAAAGCTTGAATACTCTGTATATACTACAGATTGTCCTATTAGTTTATTGACGATTACCAGCAACCGTCAACTATGACTATACGTAACTGACTATTGGCGTGTATGGTGATTTTTGCAAGACTTGTGCTTTATGAATAAATGTTTGCGGACAATCAGACCTTATCCGGAATCATTTCTCACCGTCTTGATGTTCCTTGATTTACATCAATACCATGGGGATATCATTACTCTCTTCTGCAACACGCAGTGAATAAAAAAGAAACAAAATTGCTGATGATGTTTGTGCGGTAAAAGGTGACAGACGCTCAGGGAAATCATGTGTGTATGAATGTAATCTCAAAGAATTGTTTCCATTGAGGGTATGTGGCCAAGTGACATCAACATACGCTACCATTTGCTCCATTCGTATGAGCAATTTAATTATTTATAAATGTATCATCATTACCTTGATATATGAAAGTGTTTGAGGCAAATTAGAAATCAATTGCATTTTCTTTTCAATGAGACATACACCTTCGAGCACAAAGCCTTAGGGAAAATCGGATTTGTGATAGTGTGATACATGTTCACCCAACATTTACATACTCAAAATTGAACACTGAAGGGATAGATCTTGGAAAGTATGGACCAAGGTGATGCCTGTTGCTTTTGTGTTCCCTTTATAACCATTGAAGAAATTGAGACTCCGTCTGAAATGCTAATTTTGGAAGGACAATTAAAAGCTAAAGAGAAAATTTTAACACACACAAATCATTCTTTGTAATAAATACACCAAAGTCCTACACAAGTAGGATAGATTACACGCTTTCATGTCGATAACGTGCATGAAAAATTTGATTTTTGTTAATAGTTTTTTTTTTCTCTTGATTTTTTAATATTATATAACATTCTGATAAATTGCCTTTCTAGAGTAAGGAAATATTTAACAATTACTTATAGATTTTCGTATTGAGTTAGTTTCTAAGTTGTTCGCTGTGGTAAGGAATCAATTACAGAGGTGACAGTACAAAGCACTGGTTCAGACAAAGACTCCTTCAAAATCAATCTAAAACGACTAGCTATTCTATAGTTACAAGGGGGTTGCAGTTTCGCCGGAAATAATTATGTGTAACTAATACAGGAGAAGGAAATCGGATTACGGAAACGGGATTGCTAAGTGGAATGGATTTCGTTATTGGATCTCACAATAACAATTTTCCGATCTATCGAATCAAACCAATATAAATGTGTGACTTTGGTAACAACAAGTTTAACACAGACATCACAATATCAGTTTCATTGTAACAGCAACTCTGCTATACTGAATCAGAATTTTGTTCCCCGTACTTTGGTTTTCTATATTTCATATAATAATTAAACTATTCACCTTTTAGGACGTTGAATAAATATAATATTAAATTTTGAAGGTGATTTTGATATTCAAGTATCGGAGAAACACACTAGACTTGCCACATCGATCTGCGATATATTTGAACGGAACGAAAATGATGATCTTATGTTAAAATCTTGATGAATCTATTCGTATATTTTTCATCTCTCTTTGTTGAATAATGACAACACAAATACAACATATGCCTGGTGAAATCAATTGTACAAAAATCAAATTTTGATAGACTCAAGCTTTGACCACAACTTAAATCAGAAAACATGGCGACAACTGAAGATTATCCTGATGAAAATTATACGTATTACTTGAACTATGATAATATGACTCAAGTGGAGATATTCAACCCTATTGGACAATTGCCTATTAGTTATGCTGTGCCGTTATTGGGATATTTCTCGCCTATTCTTATATTTGTGACACTAATAACCAACTCACTTGTCGTGATTGTTCTCTTCAAGAAACACATGCGCTCACCAACTAACTACATCTTAGCCGGAATGGCCTTATCGGATATGTTTACTGGGTTGTTTCCGCTTCCGGTGTTTATATATTTTTTCGCTAAAGATGGCTACAAGGAACACATCCCGTACAACTGGTGCTATGTGTACAAGTTCTTCGCCGAATTAATCCCAACGATCTTCCATACGGCATCAATATGGCTGACAATGGGACTTGCTATTCAACGCTATATCTACATTTGCCATTCGTTTCAGGCACGTGCATGGTGTACGATCAGAAATGTGAAGTGGGGAACGTTCATTATATATGTAGTTGCTATACTATCACAATTAAGCAGATTTTTAGATTCACAAATACACCCCTTAGAAGTTCAATCTAGACTCGATCCAAACAAAACAGTTCTAACATGTTCCGAGAATTTACGACCGTGGTTCAATGAGAACGTGACAGTTTATTTCAACTTATATTTCTGGTTTAGAGTGGTTTGTATTCACCTAATCCCGTGTACAATTTTAGTAATTCTAAATGCCTTATTGATATCGGCCATGCGGAGAGCCCAATTACGGAGAATGCTTTTACTAAAGCAGAACAAAAAGAGCGAGTCTAAGAAATTGAAAGACAGCAACTGCACAACTTTGATGCTTGTGGCAGTGGTAGGGTTGTTCCTGGTGGTGGAGTTCCCTCTCGGAATCATTATGATTCTTAACATAATCGAAAACACGTTTTGGTTGGACATTTTCGAGGAAGGGAACTTTGGAGTTACAAATTTAATATCAAATTTCTTCATCCTCTTAAGTTATCCACTCAATTTCTTTATTTACTGTGGAATGAGTCGACAATTTCGGGAGACTTTCAAACGCATGTTCACCGGGGCACCAATGCCATCGGATAAGGACTGTTCCCAGTATATGACGCTTCCGACCGAAAATGGAAGAACTGTAGTGACAGGCGGAGGTGGGGGCGAAACTGCTCTCTAATAGGAAAATAAAGAATTATCAGGCTAAATAACAGAGGATGATTGTCTAACCCGGTACATTGTATATAACTCGAATGCCGAAATTGACTATGGATATTGACTGAGGATATATTTGTGTCGAACTGATTTGATATATCCTAGTGTTGAACTGATTTGAAATATCCTAGTGTTAAACTCACTAAATATGTCCTAGTGTTGAACTGACTTGATATATTCTAATAATGAATTGATTCAGATTATTCGAGTGTTGAATTGACTGAAGATATCCTAGTGTTGAACTGATTTGAAATATCCTAGTGTTGAATGGACGGGTGATATCCTAGTGATGAAATGATTGAAATTATTCTAGTGCTGAGCTGACTGGAGATTTTCTAGTGTTTATTTTACTGGAGACTTCCTAGTGTTGAATTAATAAAGATCATTCAGGTGTTTAACATACTGAAGATATCCTAGTGCTAAGTTAACTAACGAGTTCCTAGTGTTGCATTGACTGGGGATATCCCAGTGTTGAATTTACTGAAGATATCCTAGTGTTGAATTTACTGCAGATATCCTAGTGTTGAATTTACTGAAGATATCCAAGTGTTGAATTTACTGAAGATATCCTAGTGTTGAAGTTACTGCAGATATCCTAGTGTTGAAGTTATTGCAGATATCCTAGTGTTGAATTTACTGAAGATATGCCAGTGTTGAATTTACTGCAGATATCCTAGTGTTAAATTTACTGCAGATATCCTAGTGTTGAATTTACTGAAGATATCCTAGTGTTGAATTTACTGAAGATATGCCAGTGTTGAATTTACTGAAGATATCCTAGTGTTGAATTTACTGCAGATATCCTAGTGTTGAATTTACTGCAGATATCCTAGTGTTGAATTTTCTGAAGATATCCCAGTGTTGAATTTACTGCAGATATCCTAATGTTGAATTTTCTGCAGATATCCTAGTGTTGAATTTACTGCAGATATCCTAGTGTTGAATTTACTGCAGATATCCTAGTGTTGAATTTACTGAAGATATCCCAGTGTTGAATTTACTGCAGATATCCTAGTGTTGAATTTACTGCAGATATCCTAGTGTTGAATTTACTGCAGATATCCTAGTGTTTTAAACTGATTGGAAACGATTACAATACGTGCATCTACTCCGTCTATAGGACGATGTGGTTGAGTAAGTGCCCGGTCTGGATATAAATGAAACGTTTGACTGCAAATGAAGACGGTAGTTAAGATAACAGAATTATGCCCTCTCATTGAATATTTACAGGGTTATAGCTTACAAGACTATGTCCCTACCTGTTTGGAAACTGAGCATTTCTTCTCAGAAATAGAACACATGCATGTTATACATTGAACAGGAAATTAGGAAGTTGGTAGAAATATGTGATTAATTTTCTGTATTCTTTGAAACGCTGTCGATGCAAGAGTCCACAGAATGAACTGACTATCCTATTAAATGATTTGATAGAAAATTGAAATGACACATGTAAATATGAACTTGATTGTTAGAAATCACATTGGTTTAACTGTGTTTAACGGTTGTTGTGATATTTGGATTGCTTTCATACATAAACAGAATATTTGTCTTATTTGGGAAAACGTTAAGGTACATTTGAAAGGTTTGCTTGATAAGAACAAAATGTATCGCTCTATTTTTCTTAGGGAAAGGAAGTGTACATTCTTCAGATCACGACCTCATGGCAACATGTAGACAACACTAAAACTCATCAGAAAAGCATAGCATCATTGTCTGTTTTATGCTCAATAATACGTAATTTAGAGGCTTGAAAAATGACGTGAAACAGATTTGTCAAGTAAGACGACACATATGAATGTTCCGACGTTCAGATACTAAAACTGTTCTTTATAAGAGCATTCATTGAATGGAATATATGACATAATTAAGTATAAAAGCACAACGATTATGTGCCATAGTCAACGAGCATTTTTACTACGAGTGTTTAAATTTTTAGAAAGCGTTCATCTTGAACAATTTACGGACTCAATGACGTGTCAATGTATAGACACGATAGAGCATTACGTCAGTGAAAACGGAAAGACTGTACGTGTGTGTTAATACGGAAGATTGTGTTCCATGTGTACCAGCGTACATCGTGTCAAAGTTCAGTGATGGATGTAATACCAGCATACATTATGTGAAAAGAGAATTCAGTGGAAACATGAAAACGCATATAGTTTGCGAACTATAATCAAGATAAAATGCAGGAGTATTTAAGACTGACTGAATCATTTGATGATTTTATTGTGTAATGACAATGTATACACAACATTTTTCTTACGTTATGTGGATCTATACGTACACATTATTTATATCCACGAATTGATGCTATCAAGAATAGCTTGTTGTTATTCAGTATGACATTGATGATGTCATGAGATATGACGTATTTTATCTCGTAATAGTGCACTAATCATCATTTCCTCTAGGATTTGATCTGACAACTGCAGTTGAATGAAGCGGTTATGTTTAAGAATATCAAAAGTTTGAATAAGGCTTTGTGCGTGATCAGTTCGCGGCTATAATGATTAGTGCTGGTTGCCTCCCCTCCCCCTTTCACAACTACACACGGTGAATTATATAACGTGATCAATAGATGAATATTAAATTCGTAAAATTTATTTTAACTTGTTTCATGTGTCTATACAAGAAAGAAGATGTTCTTGTACGTATAGCACAATTCTGGTTGAAATAGGATTGATGAATGTTTCCTTACTTATTAATGTGACAGAGATCCATCAAAATAATGTGTTCAATAGTGTTCACCAAGGAACTGTAATTCTGCTAGTAGTTATAATTGTTTTTTGGGTATTCAGCATTATATTTTACTATTTATAGTATCAAATTTTGCGATTCAGTGAATATTACATATCTTTCGTGGCATTAATAAAAAGAATACCGCCAAAGTTGTGTTTTTTTTGGCATGTGCTTAATAGAAAAACCACCATCACATAACAGTTGCATTTTAGGCGCGTGCTTATAAGAAAACCGCCAACATTTGATAGTTGAATTTGGGGTCACGTGCTTGATCAGCAGACAAGGGGAGGCAACATTTCGTCCGAAAAATTATTGCTAAATAGTCTTACATGTATATGTATGTACAAAGTAAAAAGTGACATTTAAATTGTACTTATATTTAATAGTTGAAAATAAATTGTATACATACTGTATAAAGTATGCATGCAATTGAAATATGAACAACTTACGCCTAGTAAGAGTGAATTCATGATTGTACCGTCAAGTATCAACTGCCTGTGTCTTAAAGATCAGTACTTATACTTTGTCGAGCTTAGAGAGAAACATGTCGTAGAATATAGGCATGGAACCAGTCTAACAAACGTACAGGTGTTAAATGTTCGGCGATGTTTAAACTTGTTATGTATGCACATTGTAAACTTACACAGTATACAGTTAATTTATAATAGTTAAATTAACAAAACAAATATCGCCACATTAATTGATACTAACCATCAACTATTTATACATCATTGATTTGATTGTGTAGTTATACTCATTGTATCTTTATTGATGGAGAATATTTTTTTTTAAATCAATTGTATCTTATGTTTCTAGTTATTCATCTTAAGTAGTCAACTACACGGAGTCGTAAATTATTTTATATTTCTTTAATTGAATGTTCACATGTGGTTCTTATTCTACTTCGTGATGTTTTGATACACAGAAGTACAAGGTTATCTCTTATTTCAAAGGGAAACGTCTTTGCCAGATAAATATATTTTTGCTTTGATTTTTGGATCATGTAATAATTTAAATGGAGTTGCTATCGACACTAGATATAACTCACATTGTTATCTCATAAAATTACATATAAACCATCTTTATGTACGGCATCCATTTTTCATCAGAAACACATTAGATCTTTAAAGTCGGTATCACGACCAATCAAAAGGAGGCTTACCTAAAGTGCAACATCCAAACCTCATCATAAACCAATTAATTTCATTGGTTCATACGCAATAGCGCTGTAAAGATTACAATATATGTGTTATTGCTTTTAAAGTTGCGGAGATCATTTGTTATAGCTTAGTTCTAAGGATTCAGCCTCGTTGAACTTATAAACTGATATAATGATAATATAGATTGCGTCTGTAAATAGTATGCGTTTCATGTCGCATTTAATATTAAGTATGAACAAAGCTTTATATGTGGGTAGACGACCACTTTTCAGAGATAAAGAATCGGAAAAATCCACATGAAAGTATTTCTTTTGTATTTTTCTTTTAATTCCCATCATCACTTTTTAAGTACTACCCAAAATCTCTGATGTAATGGATGATTCAAAATTAAATGAATCACCAACTAGGACTGCGACTCCTCCCACGTTTATGAAAATCACATTTTGCAAAACTATGATCATGCAATTGCTATAAAAGGACATTTAAAGGGAACACTCTTTTAAGAATAGTAAGTGTATATTTGAAAAAGATGAATGCTTTTTTGTTTGTTTCGTTGACATACAATGTACCTGCTTAAATTGAAATATTTTCATCGATATTTGAGCATATGCACATAACAACACATTTCATTTTTCTGTATAAAAAGATATGAAGACAGACAATGTTTGTGTTTTAGGACATTCCTGTAATCAAAATATTATGGATAAATTTTCTTACAAATTATACTGGTGTATGATATGGCTCTTTATATATCTTTCGAGGATATAATCATCAAATTTGATTGCCTTGATTTACGGATGAAACTGTAAAAAAACAAATTCTTTCAAAAGTCTATGAAATATTTCTGTATGTTCATATCTTGTCTGTAGAAATTGATAAATCTAGCTAACAGGTGCATAATTAATTTTAAAAAGCACAATTAAGAAATACTGTTTTATTCATTAACGGTATATGTAAAACTTGATGTAAGATATAAATGTGTGGATAAAAATGTCTAGAGTTTTACAGTTACTGAAGAAAAGGGAATGTTAAATATTTAATGCAAAATTAAAAACTCATTATCTAAAAATTTATTTAAAATGGAAAAATGAGCTTTGAACTCCAATTCTGGACATGGATAATTTTTCACAAGAAGTTTATGCGCCTCACATGATTTTCTTTTTGTTCATCTGTTTATAAGCGGAAGTGTTGCTTTTCGAACGCCGTTAGTTGTCACACAGGCAGGCGAGATAATATATAATACCCCTCGCAATGTAATCTCGTTTAAAGAAAGGCAACTCTTACTTACCATGACGTTGGTTAAATCATTGCATTGATCTTTAGCCTATATGTAACGTGATAACGATACCGAATTTATAACTGTGTCAGATATAGTACATGTATATGCTTTCTGACATACACGTTGAATCTTTTTTGAGCGTGCAGCACTCGCACACATATTTTTTTATTATTAAATTCGGATATTCTTTTCCTTTTCGCATTAATTCAGGCATTACAATGCTTGTAGCCTAAATGTTTTTTAGTTATTTTAGTTTCAGGATTGATATTATGTATTTAGTCGTTCAGATCACATTTTTTCTAGTTTGTATGTAATACTTTGGTAATTTTCAAGTGCAATGCGTTTTGATCAAGATTCAAGACGGTTTCACTTGATTTAGGCTGGTTCCCGAACATGCTTGGTAATCAAATGATAGCAAGCATCTTCGGGAACCAGACTATACTTGCTGTATCTATTTGCTCTTGGCGTTGACGTCGTGTGTATAATCAGATATATCTTACGACAATTGTGTATGGTACATATTAAGCATGTTTAATATATATATACATAATTATTAAGTTTACTCATTATGTTATATCTGCTTTTTCATTGTATGAGAAGTAAAGCATATACATATGTAAGCATGTGAACCGTGTAATTGTTATTTGTATATGTGATCTAAAATATCAATGTGTCTTCCACACTTCGACTTGGCAGTGAGAAAAAATGACATCTGAATCCGACGGGATAAAGACCTCAGAACAACCATCACCAGTTGGAGAACTAACGTCTGGATGAAAGGTGCAGACGACCAAGAATAAGGTGTGAAAAACATATAAGTAGTTTGAACTCATCAATGAGGAAAATTACATACATGTATAAATCAGAGGGACTGGTAAAATCACGGAACATCTCCATAAGCATCAGCAGTGAGGAAAATGAATATCGTGGGGACGACCAAATAAACATTTATACATAACAGAAGTAAAGCAGAAAAAGAACATCTTAAGCAGAGAGACAGACGACCAGAAACAAAACTCCAACGAACACAAACATCCATGGATAAATGACATCTGCATCAGAGAGACAGACGACCAAAACAAAAGCTCCAACGAACACCAACATCCATGGTTAAATAACATCTGCATCAGAGAGACAGACGACCAAAACAAAAGCTCCAACGAACTCCAACATCAATGGATAAATGACATCTGCATCAGAGAGACAGACGACCAAAACAAAAGCTCCAACGAACTTCATACCCATGGTTAAGTGAAATCTGAATCAGAGAGACAGACGACCAAAAAAAAAACTCTAACGAACACCAACATCCATAGATAAATGACATCTGAATCAGAGAGAAAGACGACCAAACACAAAACTCCAACACACATCAACATCCATGGATAAATGACATCTGAATCAAAGAGACAGATGGCCAAGGAAAACTGCAACGAACATCAAACACCCATGGATAAATGACATCTAAATCAGAGAGACAGACGACCAAGGAAAACTCAACGAATATCAACATCCATGGATAAATGACATCTAAATCAGAGAGACAGACGACCAAGGAAAACTCAACGAATATCAACATCCATGGTTACATGACATCTGAATCAGATAGACAGACGACCAAGGAAAACTCAACGAATATCAACATCCATGGATAAATGACATCTGCATCAGAGAGACAGACGACCAAGAAATACTCCAACGAACATCAACATCTATGGATAAATGACATCTAAATCAGAGAGACAGACGACCAAGGAAAACTCCAACGAATATCAACATCCATGGATAAATGACATCTGCATCAGAGAGACAGACGACCAAGAAAAACTCCAACGAACATCAACATCCATGAATAAATGACATCTGCATCAGAGAGACAGACGACCAAGGAAAACTCCAACGAACATCAACATCCATGGATAAATGACATCTGAATCAGAATTACAGACGACCAAAAAAAAGCTCCAACGAACACCAACATCCACGGATAAATGACATCTGAATCAGAGAGACAGACGACCAAACAAAAAACCTCCAACGAACATCAACATCCATGGATAAATGATATCTGAATCAGAGAGACAGACGACCAAGGAAAACTCCAACGAATATCAACATCCATGAATAAATGACATCTGCATCAGACAGAGAGACGACCAAAACAAAAACTCAAACGAACATCAACATCCATGGATAAATGACATCTGAATCAGAGAGACAGACGACCAAGGAAAACTCCAAAGAACATCAACATCCATAAATAAATGACATCTGCATCAGAGAGACAGACGACCAAAAAAAAAACTCCAACGAACACCAACATCCATGGATAAATGACATCTGAATCAGAGACACAGATCTAGTCGACCAAGGAAAACTCCGACAAACATCAACATCCATGGTTACATGACATCTGAATCAGAGAGAAAGACGACCAAACACAAAACTCCAACACACATCAACATCCATGGATAAATGACATC
>JAUMGZ010161148.1:0-16258 GCA_032359645.1 Pododesmus macrochisma
TTGATGTGTTGACCACCATTCAACTCCCGCGCTTTCCTTTAGCACTTCCGGGTTGTTATTTCCTGTATCATTGGGGGTGGTCCCTCTACGTTAGATACCTGTTTTCAAACTTCAATAATAAAGCATGTTTCGTGAATACAAGATCAATGTTTCGTCTTTCAATTGCATTAGAATGCAACCAAAGAAGCAAAACATACTTTAAATTATTCATAGACACAAAACAGTTCGCAAACAACGTGCCCCCTCCAGGTGCAAACTGAAATTTTACGGGCTGCATTGAGATTTGACGGGCGCCTATAGTTCATAACCGTACTGCAGTATGATTTTTTCCACTTTATCATAACTCGAATAATTCAGCGCCCTCTAGAGACACAGTACTTTCCTTTAAATGAAGCGATTGTAGAGAGTGGATGATAACGACTGCGTCATTCGGGTTAACTTTATCACGACTTTTTTTACAACGACATTTAAAATCGAGTATGACCGTAGCCGAGGATGGGGGTATATATAATATATATGCGCGAAAAAATATGTTTTACCACAGAGCTCTAATGTTATTAGAGATATGTGGTTTTACCCCTTACAAAGTATCCTATTAATATTTTGAATAATTATCAACCTATTAACTTCAAACTCGAAGGCAAGGTTCGTTACCACGAAAGCTCGAAAAAGTTTGATATCAAGCATTATTCGACTGTTATCAACAAAATTACAGCCCCTTGGCCCTGTTGTCGTTTCCACTAAATATTTTGAGTATTTATTAATGGATCAACATCACACTTCGCAGCTATATCAATTGATCATATAAGCTCGAATAAGTTCGATATCCACTGTTATCCAATTATAATGAATGAAGTTTTGGCCCCTTAGTTACCGCAGGAACTTTCAATACTAATATTGAATATTAGTATTGAAAGTTCCTGGCTACCGTAAACATTTGTTTCCGCTCGATATCTCGAGTAATTGTCAACCGATTAAATTCAAACTTCATTACAGGTTAATTTCCATGAAAAGTCGAGCAAGTTTGATGACCACTGTTATCTGACAGTAAATGATGGAGTTAGTGTCCCTCAGTTTCTGTAAAACATCCTTTCCTCCCCAATACCTTAAGTAATAATCTTCCGATTACCTTCAAACTTCAAGACAAGGTTAATCACCACAATTGCTCAGACAAGTTTGATAACCATTATCATTAGACTAAAAATATTGAGTTATGGCCCTTGGTTCCGGTCAAATATCGTTTCCGTGCAATATCTCAAGTTATTATAAAGCAATAAACTTCAAGTTTCGCTACAAGGTTATTTACTATGAAATTTCGGACAGATTTTACTATAAATAATGTAGTTATGGCCCTTTGGTTCCGGTAAAGCATTGTTTCTGCTCAATATTTTAATTTATTAGTGACCAATTACACTGTGTGGGAACAGAAGTGAATAGTAAATAACAACTTTTTCGAGTTGCGATGCTGTACCACGGTGATCGGTCAGTTGCAGGACGAACGCGGTGGCTGCTATGGTAAGTAGTTTGCAATTATGTTTTATTTATGCTTTAATAGTTTAAAGGAATTAATATCGACATTTTGGTAAGTATCTCTTCGCACAGTCGTACAAGAAAGTAATAAAATGTGTGTATTTTAAGACACAAATACCGACAAAAATTGCACACAATGCAATTAGTAGTAGTTTTAATCATTCGTCATGTTAAATACTATTGTTTATATATAGTTACGAGTAATAATATTTATACAACCAATGATTTTTCGAAACTCTATTTATATTAATTTTTTCAAATACATGTATATAAACATAAATGTAATATGTACTAACAGCATAGTAAAAACTGACTAAAGCGTGGTAATTTGAATGGCTGTAGTGTATAGTCACTGGCCAGTAAACATAACAAAGCTGTATACAATGTAGTCTCTTGGACAAGCAGTGTATCGTCACTTGATACATTTATGATCTTGGATACCCAGTGGCGGATTATGGAGTGGTGGCGTCTATGGCACGACTGTATATGAACAAAAAGTTTTGAATAAATACTGACGCTAATTATCCTATCTGACCATTGATTAGGCATCAGTTCGACTATTCAGAAATCTCTATGACGTTACGCACGATATCATACCTATTTTAGTAACGTCATAAATGGCATAAAACGCCGCATTTCAGTTTTTGTTACTCTTTTCAATATAAACAATAATTGGAAATTAACCCGATGAAATGGACAGCAATTTGTTTAAAGATAAGTGTAATTTTGATGATACATTCGCTTGTGACATTATACCAAAACGCATACAAATATATAAATTTTCGAGACCATTGCACATTTCAAACTTATATGGAGATAAAAAAAAAACGTTTTCAACATTCAAACATAGATCTATTGATTTATATTTATATTTATATTTATATTAAATGTTTTCTGACATATAATATAAAAAATTAAAACATTTATGTCCTCAGCAGCGCAATTTTCTCCCCAAAAAACTACAGTTTTGTGACATTCCGTATGTAAAGCATGTTTTTCTCTTTGCGGACTCATTTTCTATTAAATTTTATAAAAACTTTGTGTTTTTTTCTTAAAATATATACTAAAATTGCAATTTTAAAACTATCGAAAATGATCTTTGTTTTTTTATGAACAAAAGTTCTTAACTCCGGATCTACTTTGAAATTTCCCCATTTCACGTTCGGTCTACATGTCAACCTAAACCGGAAATATACGTTTTACGTCAAAGTGGACTTACCTACGTCACTGTGTCTATGATGACATCAATAAATGTCGTGAGAACGACAATTATTGAAAATTTTAACATTCTTGACCGTTAATTAAAGCGCCTATGTGATTTTAAGCTGCGCGCATCCTTTTTTTGCCATGTTACCGGTCTACATGCGAAATATGACGTTTACATCAATTTTGAAGATGTTTTATCATTTAAACATCATACTGCAACTACAGATCACCCTCTTTCCAGTTATACATAACACGCCATAAGGCACGAAAAACCAAAATTATCTTGTGTTAAAATGTTACAGTCCCCTACTATTTTAACCTTTAATTCTTGTGTATTTAGTAGCAAGGCCATTTATGTCTTTCTGACACAGCTCTAGATTGATTTGTCAACGGGTTTATACGTATTATGTACTGTTAACGGTACCCTTGTTTATGACCTTTTCCTGTCAATGTAGCTTCTGTTCCTGCCATGTATCTGAATTTTAATTTTAGGCCTTACATTTCACCGAAATTTTGACCGTTTGTTGCCATATATATACACGCTTTTTTGTGTTACAAAGACAAAAATGCAACTCGTTTCTGTTAAAGTCTTATTTCAGGTCAAATTTAGAACACATTTGATTGAAAAGTGGGCGTAGAATTACCCTTGCCTCTTGCTCACTCTGTTCATTTATCCCAATATGATTTATGCAGTACTTGTTAGTCTGAGTAAGTTTTTCTTCTAAATAAAAACAAGTCGGTATATTTATCTATCTTATCTATATACATATATGTGTGTGATACACAGACCCTTTATCTAGAGCATTGACCCACCTCTACATCCAGCATTGTTGTTCAATTCTTATTATCTATGTTTTGTTGTTGTGTCTAAGGATTCTGACCCGTACTTAACTGTAAACATGTAAACAGTGATGAAATTCCCAAATGTATTTTAAATATTTCAAACAACCCTTGTTTCTTTATAACATTTAATCAGACGTAGACGCGACATTAAGATATTGTCATGGATGACAAATGATGTTTATTTTTTACGATTAAATCCCCAATCAATTCTAAGTTACACACATACACAAGTGCACTTCATCGCAAAAAGACATCATTCAAAGATAAAAAAGCAAAATGTGCTAAAAAAATTGCCTTGCATCCAAAAGACGATATATGTATTATATTCGAAACTACCTGCCATACTAATAAAATATAAAAAAACCGAGGAAAGTTTTTGCTATCAAAATAAAGGAAAAGTACACAAGAAGGTACGGATTATTTAAAATATGTTTTGAAACAAAATACATAAACACGCAACATATATATTTATACGAATTACCTGACTCTTACCTATGGCAAACCGTTTGGGTTTTAATACAGATATCTCTATTTATATGTAAACTAGAACTACGTTGTCGATGGCACGCCATCGCATATTCCCGCGCGAATGGCTTGACCCTTATGCCCCTCGTAACCCCTATCTCCCCACCCTGATCACCATATGCTAAGATATTTCATGTAAAATGTAGAGCTCATGATTATGTTTGATTTGGTTTACTATAAGACTATATTAAGAAAATAAATTGGGCCCCCATGACCCCAACCCTTCTGGCCCGGCCCCTAGAGGTAATAAAAAGTCTGAAAGTATTGTTCTCTTCCCCATACATGCATCCACTATTTCCAAAAGTTTTAAGTTCCTATCTGAAACAGTTTAGAAAAAGTAAGTTTTACCCCATAACCCCTAAAGTGCCCCTACCCCAACTTCCCGGTCACTGTGTGCGAAAATGATTAGCTTTAAAATATAACACTCTTTGGTATGCTATAAGACTGTATTTAAAATGGACCCCATGACCCCATCCCTTCTGGCGCGGCCCCTATGGGTCATATCAAAAATCTGAAAGTGTTGTGCACTTCCCCATACATACATCTACTATATTCCAAAGTTTCAATCTCCTTTCTTTAACAGTTAAGAAAAAGTAATTTTACCCCTTACCCCTCAAGTGCCCCTCCCCCTCCCTGATCACTGTATGCTAAAATAGTTTGCTGTAAAACGCAACACTCATGATTATGCTTGATTTTATATGCAATAAGACTATATTTTTTTTTTAAATTGCCCCCATGACATCACCTCCTCTTGCCTGGCTCCTAGGGGTCATATCAAAAATCTGAAAGTGTTGTGCACTTCCCCATATGTACATCTACTATGTTCCAAAGTTTCAAGTTAAGAAAACATTATTTTACCCCTGACCCCTCAAGTGCCCATACCCCCTCCCCATTACTAAGCTGAGAGAGATGCTTTGTTTGATAATATTACTTGCTTTTGCAAACGATTAAATCCAGGAGTTCTGCCAACTTGACCCAAGAACTTATTTTGAAAGTGTGACAGGATTCTAATTACATACACTGTAGTTACTCATATTGGTTATTATTGTTACTAATTAATTTAGCTCATTTTTATTCCTGTATTTGGAATAATTTGTATTACTATTTTTACAATGTTTCTGTTTGTATTATGTTTGTCATTTGTTCTTTAAATGATGATCCTTTTGTTGGATTTATGCTTAATAAATATTGAATTGAATACCATGTATTTAATTAAGTTTCAAGTTCCATCTCCAACGGTGTAGGAGGAGTTACAGGGTAAATACAATATAATAATATAACATGACAATAGGTATGGCCTATTTTATAACGAGACTATAAAAAATATTATTGTTGACATACAGATTATTGATTCAACCTCACAGAATTAACATGTAGGCCTATACATGTATACATGTATCTATCATCAGTATATGCAAGTTCTATAACTACCTTCTTTGGTTAAAACCCTGTCTATAAGCTCTTTTGTACTGAAAAATGTATAATTTTTACTCATTACAATGTTAAAAACTTGTATTGGACACTGAACTTGTCCTCTGAATGCTACTTTGCTAATCATTTCCGATTTCTGTTATCATACACATTATGCGAAAACGTCATAGTTTGTTATAGATTTGTTTGTATTATGACCTTTGAAATTTGCCCCCATAATCACAGGAAGTAGAATTGATGAATCATACAAAATGCCCGTATTACGAGAGGCGAACATAGCAATATGGCGGTCTGAGTGAGAGACCTGTGGTTGTGAAGGGATATTACCGAAGTCAACATGTGTCTTTCACTTCTGACAGAACTTTAAACCATTCCTAGTGTTTAACGGAATATAAACTTCATTCAAGGAACTATGGCGACGGACAGCAAGGTGAAAGTGGCCGTCAGGGTTCGACCTATGAACCGGAGAGGTAAAATTTGCATAGCAAAATTTATTTTTGAAGTGAAATAAGTCATGTTTCAGTCCTATTTTCGTGTAATTTTAAATGCATAGTAAATTATATATATAATTAAGTGACGGTTTGAAAGGTAATTTAAAAATGGTGGAAAGAAGTATTGAATAAGCATGCAGGAGTCTTCGTCTATAACACTGTACATAAGAGTTTTGTAGGCCTAGACTTTGTTTGTGTACAAGCAGAGCCTATGTTGATGTGTGGATGCAGTCGTCAATACACAGTGTGGTGTGATCAGACCATGTCATTCACTGACTGATCATCTCACATCATCAGCCATGTCGACCCATCTTTTTTTTTTTTTAAACCACAAGAACACTCTAAGAATGAGTTTAAACAAGTTTGACAATGTTTATATAATACATGTTGTGATGTATGTGTTGTATGAAATGTTTATGAAATGTAATAAATATACTGGTATGTATATAAGTCTATACTGTATAGTATACGTAGAAGTCATATTTTAAGAAACAATTTTTGTATGTTTTTGTACTTTGTCATTTTAAAATCCAATGGCATTTAAAATTTCACATTTTTTTGTGGGGGAAATGCATGCATTGACGGTCAAGCGGGCACGGTGAGATATTTAATTTCGTGAAATTCTTGTGTATGAATAGATATTTGATAAAAATGATGATGTACATATCAGGTTTTGATCAAGTAATAGCTGAGTCTAAACAATATTCATTAAATAATAAATTCATATTATATACATATAACGTTACATTTGAGTTGTCACAAGAACTCATGTTAAGGCAGTGTTGTTTAACATCTAACTGAACACTTGTATATATATTTAGTACATACATACTGGGACATTATAAAGATAGAGAGGATCCTTATGTGGTCCTAACAAACTTAATTTCTTTTGTCACTTACAGGTGTAAATCATACTTGCCAACTTTTTGAAATTTTCATGGGGGAGAAAACGCGTAGCAAAATCTTAAAATGTCTTTAATATCTATATACAATCCCCTATATGGCAAAATATTAGTGCAAACTGCCTCATTTAAGCAGTTCTGTGCAATACACTAAGTTAAAGCAAGTTGATAAGCAAGATTATACTGATGTCAAAGGCGAAAACTGTGTGTGAAAAATAGGGAGACTCCCTCCTAAATAGGGAGAGTTGGCAACTATAGTAAATGAGCCAAACAGTTTGTCATATTAATGAATCTGGATCCCGGATAAGCCAGTTGTCAATGTCACATTTTAAGCTCATTCATACATGTACATATGTGATGATGGAATGATTCTCTTACACTAGAGCATCTGATTTCGTTCGGTTAAAAATGGGGTTCAATTGATGTGCATGGTTTTATTTCTTTTCCTATCAATTTAATTTACAATTTAAAGTGTTTTATGCAATGCTGAGTCATACTGAGTCTATATCCTTTATATTGTTAAGGATTTCGCCACATAAATTCCATCACTAGTCTATCTTTTTTAACACAGCTGACTTATGATCCAGCAAGCTCAACATGGGTTCACTGGTTGATATTAATGTTCAAGTACATTATATCATATTATTGATCTGCTCTGATGATTTTTAGACAAGTCGGTGTGAAAACGTTAACACATACATTATATATATACATGTAACAAAAGTTATGAATCACACACATTAATATTATACATGTATAAACATACATTAAGTATGAAATTGAAAAGTAAACGAGTGAAATAAATAAATAAAATTTTCAACTTGTTCTCAAAAACGGCTGGGCCAATTATATTACATCCATATTTGGCAGGAAGCATCACCATGAAATAAAATTGTCGTGCCTTTTTTAGTGATCGTTCTTTGTCCGTCGTCCGTAAACTTTTCACATTTTCAACTTTTTCTCAAAAACGGCTGGGCCAATTACAGCCATATTTGGCAGGAAGCATCCCCATGGGAAGCTGCTTCAAGTTTGCGAATGAATAGGGGCAAAAAGGGGAAACACTAGACTCATTTATAATCTTCTCATGAACCAATTAATGCTCTGATTACTTTCATATTTAATATGCATTATCCTTAAGTCAATGTTAACAAAGTTTGCGAACAAAAACAAAATCTGTGCTTAAACAAACCACTAGGGGCGCTTCAGTCAATATAGGGTATTTTTCACATTTTCGTCTTCTTCTCATGAACTGCTTGGCTAATATCAACCAAGTTTGGTATAAAGTATCCCCATGGGTAGCTGCTTCAAGTTTGCGAATATAAAGGGGCACAAAAAGGGGTAAAATTAGGTTAATTTAAAAAAAATCTTCTCACAAACTGATGCTTTAATAACTGTCATATTTGAGATGCATGAACCTTGGGCCAATGTTTACAAAGTTCGCGAATGAAAAAAAAGTCTATACATAAATGAACCATTCTGGGATACTTCAGTCAACGTAGGGTATTTTTCATATTTTCGACTTCTCAAAACTGCTGGCCCTATTTCAACCAAATTTAGTAGAAAGTATCCCAATGGGTAGCTGCTTAAAGTGTGCGAATAAAAAGGGGCTGGTTCCCAAAGAGCCCAATAAGGGGGCAAAAAGGGAAAAATTAGGTTAATTTTTAAAAATCTTCTCACAAACCGTTGCTCTGATTACTTTCATATTTGATATGCATGATCCTTGACCCAATGTTTATAAAATTTGCGAATGAAACAAAAATCTGTACATAAAAGAAGTGGATGTTTACATCACTGAAGGAGACCATTCCTTAGCATACTTTTTGTTGTTTACTGACCATTCCTTAGTACAATTTTTTGCGTGAGACCATTCCTTAGCATTATTTTAAAAATTCAAGAGACCATTCCTGAACATAAACAAAACTTTACTGCTGATTTATCTGAAAATCCTTAAAGTTGAAGCCTAGCCAATGAATTGTTCACAAGAGATTATCAATACATATTCATATGGAAATGGAAAATAGGCAATATATGGCATAAATACGTAGATATATGCAAAATACAGGTGAGAATACTGCTTCGATTTGTCTATGGGGGCTTTGCAATTGCCCAACTTTATGAGCTGTGTGAAAGAGATCGTGAACACTATAAGTATAATCGATAGTGAAATATATATGATAAATTACAAGCATTTATTTGTTGAGACAACTATAGCTATGTGTCATGGCATGGCCAGATATGAACATAAATTAGCTATTTTATTTTCATACTTAAGTTGGTACTCACTTCTTGGCTGAACACTCTCCACCCTCTTGAAATTACCATTCCTTAGCAGGTACAAGACAGTGATATACATTGTATGGCAATGATGATTTACAGATTAACTTTTAGATGAAATTTTTCTGGAAGTATACTTTATTGTAAATTTGGTTACACCTTATTTGGTTTCTTCCTCTCCCTACAAAGGTTTTATCTTAAGTAATTATAAGCTCATGATCGACTGTGGCTCATCTTGTCTCTGTAACTAATTACATTAATTTTCCATTTCGTTTTCAATTTTTGTTACCAAACTGAGAAGAGCCATGTGATGAGAACTTTCATTGATTTGTTCACTTTTTGATTAATATTTAATTTGTTTTTCTCTGCATGCTCAAGTATTGTACATGTATATATATATGCATGTGCCTGTTGGTATTAATGTTACTTCTGTTGCGGGGCCATGGTGGCCTAGTGGTTAAAGTTGCCGACTTGTAATCATAAGAGCCTTTCACCTCCTAGGTTCGATTCCTGTCCAGGACGGCCTAGTGTGAAAAGTTGCCAGTTACTTGACATAGGTCGGTGGTTTACTCCGGGTACTCCGGTTTCCTCCACCAGTAAAACTGGCACATCTGTAAATGACCTTAGCTGTTGATCAGACAATAAGCCCTTAACACAGAAAAAAAAAATACTTCTGTTGCAGGGGCATGAATATATATACATGTATCATCATGCAGCAGGTTTACATTGAAAGTAATCGTGCTGCATGTATATTCCACTATTTTTTAAGAAAATTTGCTGCTAATCTAGCAATTGAATGATGTACCTTATGATCATGTATATATTCTGGACCAAATCAAAGGCTGAATCTCCCCAATAGGCAATACTACTGGTATTAATGCACAATGTATTTAAACTGTCCTTGCAATTGTCTTGTAATAAAGTCCTCTTTATTTTCATAATTTGTTAAACTTTAGTGAGGTTTTAACAGATGTTAATTTTCAAATGAATTACCAAATTTAAAGACTCAAGATGTCATGTCGTATTATTAAGACCAGGCCAAAATAAAATTTATGTTTGTTTGGTGTAATGTTAACCCAGCTGCCTTCCCTGAAAATTCAGACTGACCCTCTAATATTTGTGCCAATTTTTTTTTTATCAATGCAATTATCAGGCCGTGTTTATTGTGGACATTTTATTCAGGTAGATAAATATTTGTTAATAAAAAATAAAAAGACAGTTATATTACATGTATGTATGATTCAGATTGGCTTTATTTTTTTTTCCACAAAAATGGATTTCACATACAATATTTTTAACAAAAATAAATACAAATTTTCTCCCTGACTCCCATGCATCCCTGTCTCAAGATCTAGGGCCTGGTTACACCAAACAAAGATAGATTTTAACTCGGGGCCCCATGCATTGATAAATGGTAATAGGTTTTAAATGCATCTAGGGACTGAGGTACCTGTGACACTAAAAGAACTATGCACATGTACACACTTTCATTTGAATTATATAATATTGTATAATATATTGTGAATTTGATTTTTGGATTATTTTCTAAAAAATTTAAATTGATTTAAGGGATACAGTTACATGTGTAATTGATTTTGAGTCACATTTATCATACTGTAATTTCATAATGTTAACCTGACCTGTAATCACCATAGTAACTTTATGATGTTCTTGGCAAATTTCCTGTAGAATGTTTGAAGGCAGATGTCTTATCTTGTTGACTTATTAATCAATTAGTTGTTTAATTCTGTGTCGGCCTTTAAAGACAGAGGAGGCGTGTGCAAGGTCTTCTAACACATTAGTATCCCACTGATAAGCCATGTGTTTAACAAATGATAAATGTTTTAACTGATCTTAATATGAAGTGTCCATGGCTGAAAACAGACTAACCTTGTTAATGTAGATAAATGTAACCAGATCTCATCTCTTATAAAACACATGTAATTTGGAAAGATTAGATTGAAAGATGGTTGTTAGATAGTTTGTAGTGACGGGATTTACACTCTTGTTCATTGAATTCATAGTCATAGATTATTATATAGTGTACGTCTCACAAACTTGAAAAACGAGTAATCTTATTCATAAATTAAAAATGATTTTGTTTTTTTGTAAATGAATATATAGATATATATATACAAGTATACGTATATACTGCTTATAATTAGTACATATAAAAGTTATATTTGCAAATGATTTTTTTGGATCTAATATGCAATCTAGATCTCAAAGAACTCATGACTTCATACATATAGGTCTGTAAAGATGAAAAACCAAATATACATTGTATAAACAAAGAATTACTCAAGCTGGTGAAGATGCAAAGTTGAGATGAAACATCTGATTATGACAATTAAACATCATTATACATAGCAAAATTCAAGGACAGGTTGACTTATCAGTAACATACACATGTATAATATACATGTAAGAAAAATGTGACTGAGTTTGGTATAACTGTAAGACATGCAATGTACGTACAGTTTGTATACACAAATGGGGTCCATTGATCATGAGACCTTTCTCATAGAAATACTGTCTGTCATCGGTTACATGTAGCTGGTGTTGACTTTTCACATTTTTGACTTCTCCAAAATCATTGGACCATTTTTAACCATACATGTACATGCATATAGTAGAAACCATTCCTAGTGGACGACATCTTCGCTAGCCAAGGTTGATTTTCACTACGTTTCCACAATGACCTTGCAATTGGCCATCATATTGCCTAAAAAATCTTCTATTTTGACCTTAATTTGATTGGAGCTAAATTAAGATTCTGATCATTCAATGAAACCAATCTGTCCATATACATGTATATATGGACCATGCCTTTCTCTGGTGCATCTTCAATTTGAAGATGAATCTAATGTAAGAAACTAAGAGATTTAAAATTGAGAGTAGATTTATATAATGTTACGGCTGGGATAGACACTTCTGTTAATGCAGCGGAAACAAATGTCTGCAGACAGGAAGACTTCCCTTTCTTACTTTTAGATCTTTCTGAACACTGTCTTTAAATTTTTGAAATGTACCGGTATATGCCTGTCCTTTAATTCAAAGATGGGGTTTGTGTGAAATTGACATTGATATCACGTGATGTGGGCTAAAACATGCCTCAGAGATTGTCATTGTCGTAAAGATGCCTATCAAATATCATGATGAAATTTTCTATATTTGATTAAGCATTTTTTGCATAAGATGAATTATATGGTAACGTAAAAGTGTTCACGGACTGTTCCAGTGAGTCTATATCATAATGCTTGATATATACATGTATATATGTAATAATCTTAGGCTCAGGGAACCAAATTTGTTAGAGCCAATAAAGGCCAGACTTATGGGTTGAAGATATTGGGGTCATTCAAGATCAGCACATATGTTATTTAACTTGTGCCTCTCCCGAAACATATGACAAATTTCAACCAAATTCATTTCATGTGTGATAAAAGGTAGCATATGTATTTCCAATATCTGTATAACACTGAGGAAGTTAACATTTTCTTGTTCCTTGCTTAGTTCTCAGCATTTAGGGTAGGAGAAAGACTATTAGTTGGATAATTGTTGTGATAATTTGTTGGAGTGAAGTATCTTGTGTCTGTGTTGTGATTTTCAGTGAGACATCACTATAAAGTCGCCATCAGTACTCACTTTCACAAGCAACTGTTGTCTCAATCATTTGATCTAGACTTGAGTTGATCATTAAGGGATGTTAAACCGGGCCCCAATACAACAAACAAACATTAATAGCAAAATGTAACATCAGACAAACAAAACTCCATATACATATATATATATAAGGAGCTATGAAGACAATAAGAGTTTAACTGATGAGAAGTGAGCCAGGTCATTATGTTACATGGAATATCATTACATGTGATTGTGAGATATGTATAGAATGTTTAATTTCACTGAGTAACATATAAGGTGATAACATGATAAATTATTATACTGGTCAGTGGCATTTACATGTACCGGTATATACAGCAGCTGGCCATGGTACAGCATCAAAATGGTCAGTGGCATATATATATAAAGTACATCAACACACTGGTCAGTGTCATACATGTACATGTATATATATAATAATATAAATGAACTAAATTGGATAGATACAAAAGAAAGGCAATACCACAGTACTGCTGAGTTTTATTGTAGCCTACCGGTACATGTTTATCAGGACAAAGACACATGAAGATTACAGTACTGAAGTAGGAAAAGTTGGAAGATTATGTATATATATATATAATTATAATTGTGTGAAAGTCACATGATTGCACTCACTAAAGTGTACATGTATACATGTGTTCACCCGACCAGGGTACATAAATGAATGGTATATATATGCACAGCACAGATTGCACTTTGTTCTTGAGGGGTTCTTTTTACTGATCAATTACCATATCACTCTTTGATCTTTTCTCATCTTAAGATTTAATTGAGCTGCATTGTACAATAAATAAGATACAGTAGAAAGAATTGTCAATAGCAGCTGGAACGTTTGATAATTATTGTGTTTGTTTGGTCAACAGATAAAATGTTTATGACCAGTTTCTTTTGGTTATCTTCTTGAATGAAGGGCAATGACCTGGTAACTATAACAGAACAGATACACAATGGTGTGTAAACAATTTATTTGTGTTTGAGAACAATAATAGAGAAATACATTTGAAACTATATACATGTATACATGTGTGAATATTACTATCACAGTTTGTGGGAAATAATGTTAAATGGTATGTTGACTAATATACAATGTAAAGTTCTCTTATTATTCTCAGATTTTTGCATGCCATTTAAATTAAAGGTGACATATGTTATGATGTGACACGTACTATACACTTCACAAACAGTAGCTAGACTAGCAAACTTGCATCAACTTTATGGTGCTTTCTCACTGATACACTCTGAGCTTGAATATAAACAAAGACCTACCTTGACAAATCATAGTGGTATTGCAGCATACAATGAGTTATAAAAACAACTATAGTTCACAAATAAATTCTTGAAAATTACTCTGGTCAGTTGCTGAAACAAGAACCCAGAACATCATTGTAGCTACAAAACAGACTTAACTTAAAGTTTCAGCATTAGTAGTGGAACCATAGATGCAATCCTATGGTCAGAATAAATAACAAAGTAGACTCATTAGCTAAAGAAACAACACCAAAAACTCACAGCAAGCTAGCCAACATTTATATATATATAGCATCACAACCATCTGAGAGCCAATGACACTGACATGGAACAACTTAGAAATTTCATTCAACAAATTGAATGGTGTAGTCAAACCATCTTACAGGATACTAACCTTTTCACTTTAAAGTTTATCAGATGGTGAATGACAGAATGATAAGACCATCATGGAGACCAGAGAACCAATTACAAAGTCCTCACAACAGACATTACCAAAAATATGGTAAAACCATCAGAAAATTTCAAGAACCCACAACAATTGTAAAGCTTCACAGTATGTACATGACCAATAGAAAGACCATCATAAACAATCAAGAACAAATAGAAAGCCCTTAAACTAAAGCAAGACCCATCTTCACTAGCCAAGGTCTGTTGATTATCATTACGTTTCCACACCAGACCTTGGCAGACAATGTAGTGGTAATAAGCAGACCTTGGCTAGCTCTAAGGACGATCAGACCCATGTTTTAAGACAGTCTTAAACAGCCATTACGGAAGCCCCAAAACTTTTAGCAAAGTTACCCTAATTTCACAAGCCAATAATTATGATAAGAAAATAAAACCATTGCTACGGTCATCACGAAATGTGACACTGGCAATAGCAATGCTATTACAGCAATTCTCAGGCAAAGAACGAATACGAAGACCAACTCTGGAAAATCTGGCACCAATACCAAGATAATCTGCACAACAAAGCCGTCAGAGCCAGCAGCAAATTAATAGTGACTGCAGTGTTCGAAACACAGCAAGTACAGACTCTACAACAACAAATAGTAAAACAACCACAGCAAGACTTGAAATATTATCAAGGTGATCTTAGTTTCTTCAGAATCAACAAGGTCATCTTAGCAGTATCTTAAAAATTCCAAAACCATGACATTAAATTTTGAGACAAATACAAGATCAACAGATATGTATACATGTACCAATATCCAGGTAATAACCAATTTCAAGGACATCACATCAGATCCATGATCTAGTGTTAGCTAAATTCACACCAGTTTTACATGTACACTTGTACATGTATGATCAAGTGCAAGGCTATTATATCAGTTACACCAAGTGCAAGTTTAAGACCAGTTTCTTTACCAAGAGAAAGGTCATTATCAGTTCCATGACTAATTCTATGATCAGGTTCATTCCTAAAATTATCACAAATGTTCTGTGACTAGGTGAAAGATCATCACACCAGTTAACTTCCAAGTACAAACTTTAGGTTATCATGTTCCACGATCATGTATATATATAAGATCATCATACATATGCTGTGGTCATCTCCACATACGTTCCATGACCTAGTGTAAAGTTGTCCCAACAGTCCTTCGATTCGGTTCAGTAAATTGATTGCAATTCCACCTTGGCACTCTAAATATGTTGATCATGACCAGTTTGAAAACCACTTATTAACTACAAAAATGTAGACAGTCATATAGTGTAATTCTTCAAGACTGCACATACATGCAAGAAGTGGTTTGTGAGACTGCACATAAGAAGTGGTTTGTCGGACTGCGCATAAGAAGTGGTTTGTCGGACTGCACATAAGAAGTGGTTTGTCGGACTGCACATAAGAAGTGGTTTGTAAGACTGCACATAAGAAGTGGTTTGTGAGACTGCACATAAGAAGTGGTTTGTAAGACTGCACATAAGAAGTGGTTTGTCGGACTGCACATAAGAAGTGGTTTATGAGACTGCACATAAGAAGTGGTTTGAGAGACTGCACATAAGAAGTGGTTTGTAAGACTGCACATAAGAAGTGGTTTGTCGGACTGCACATAAGAAGTGGTTTGTCGGACTGCACATAAGAAGTGGTTTGTGGGACTGCACATAAGAAGTGGTTTGTCGGACTGCACATAAGAAGTGGTT
>JAUMGZ010161159.1:0-16254 GCA_032359645.1 Pododesmus macrochisma
ATGGCCGCTTCCGTTATACGGACGAGGTTAGTTGAGTACACGAAGTACACGGAAACGGCCGAAGTTGCGACGAGTGCAATTTTCATAGTTTGCCGTAACGGTTATTTTGACATAGTTTGAATAGTATTGTATTCCAATATATTTGGTATTGGATGATACATGTTTGAAAAGCATATTGACAAAGTGTAGGCTATAGACCGACGGAAAAGCAAAACAGAATGCTGCATGACATACCTCTAAGTAACTAGTATTGAGATCTGTGGCTATATGAATGAGTATTTAGTAAATTATTCTTTCGTCATGATTTTGGAGTAAACAGGATGATGCATCCTTACACACTGTAGCACATCTACTGTATCAACCAAGTGCAGTATATGACCGCATTTACGGCTTTGTTTCTTCGCTGAATGTATACTGTGTAGATCTACGTTCGTTATTAGTAATAAGCGTACCTTGCACTGAGGCAACCGAGACAGCGTCCTAGGTAAAAAAAATTAGAACATAATATAAAAATGTCGCTAGCCTGCCTCGGTTATTCTAACGCCCAAGCTGCGCCTATGAAAGTGTTTCGTTTAATATTCTAAAGGCACGTTTATGTTTGGACGATCGACAAAAACGTTTGGAACGGGCTTCCTTATTATGTAACTCATAAAATGTGTTTAAATTTGATATTTATGTTTATTTAATCTTTTTGTTACATTTTTGTAGATTTACCACGTAAAACAGCTATGTTAATTCGCCGTGTTGTAAATACTTTGACAATTAGAAAGAGATCATCGGAGCGGAGCGCCTACAAATAATTGTTGTTCGTATCACCTAGACTTGGTTATTGTTCATCATGTCGACATAAAGACCACTGGCAACATTCGCTGGGCACAATGTAATTCTATCCTTGGTTTTCAATTGTCAACATGGCTGCAGCATTAAAATGACACAATTTTTATGAGCTACAACAGACAGATATGTGCGCCGTTATACCACTCAACTTGTTTTATGATAGGATTAGAAAAGATTAATCTTTGTTCAAATAAAACCAGGTCTGAGATTGGAATCAAGGTTGGACTTGTGTATTAAGTGTTATGTCCATTATCAACTTCTCGTGCTGTCAATACTGTAGTAGTCGTGAGAAAAGTTAACATTGTGCCGAGGACGAGGTTCGAATCCAGAAAAGTTGACTATGCCGAGAGCAGGTTCGAATCCAGAAATCTCAAAACTTTGCGATGTGTTCTGCTAAATTTCTGTTACAGAACTAGTCTACGTCTCGTTGATTTATTTACTCGAAAAATTTAAGAAACGAAACTTTTTACATAATCAATAATGATACATGTATCATAACCTTAAAAAGTATGAAATTAAATGTTTATCAATAAATGAAATAATTAATGACCAATACATTTCTATAATAATTGTGGAATTACGCTCTACACGTGTCTCTCGGTAGATTAACTAGATGTTCTCTTAAAGGTCTGACCACACCTACGTTTGGCATTGACTATATTCTTTAATGACGGTTGTATTAGAGCTAGATCGGGGCTGTCTAAAACGATCCCCTTTTATATATAGATGCATTTTATACTGAGTTTCTTTGTGATTCGTGTTTCAAGAGTATTTGTAAATTAACATGTTCTTTGATATATTATCATAAATAAGATGTAACCTTACCATGTTTTTTCGTTATCCCAGGAAATCAATCAATAAAATCTCATTTTTATCCAAAATTTGTTGAATCATCAAAGTAATCAGGCCAATTAAAGAGTTCCAAGTATGCGATTATGCAATCCCATGAAAAATGCAACCACTTGGAGCACATTAAGGTACGAAGTTACATAGACTAATTCTCAAGTGAGAAATCGAAATCGATTAAGGCAGGGTTCAAAATCACTGTAATGAAATGCATAGTGCTCACACTTGTAACTTGAAATTCTGTAAATGATATTCGTTTAGTTTGTAGATAGTCAGAACTTGTTCGTGGCCACGCACCAAAACGTAACTTATTAACACAATTAAGAGAGATAATCGGCCATTATAACCAGTACATTCCTATAGAAGATCAAGTGATATTATAGCCAACAAGTTAAATATGATATATATGGAGTGTATTCAAATAAAATTTAATATGACATAGAAATATCTTCTGAGTGATTGAACATGTAGTTATTGCTGACAAAACAGTACAATTCAGTGTACAATACACACACGTGTATGTCCCTTGGCGATACCAATCATAGTCCATTAAATATTGAATTTTAAATAACTCACGTGGCTGTTTTGACAATTTAACTGTCTCATTGCCCATTCGTTTTAATGCACATTTTGTGTCAAGTTATCATTTATGTACTGTGGTACTTTCTTTATGTGCTTCTTGTGTTCTCAACATTGCAATGCATTGAAAAAAGATTTTAAGTTCCGTATTCATATTCAATTTTAAATATTTTACACAGTGTGTCCTTTGACAAAACGAAATTAGAGCTTGTGCACAGTAAGGATGACTTACGTTCCCGCGCGTATCAATTTCTTAAATACATTATAGACGTAATATATGTCATCTTTTTTGTCAGTCGTAAAGAGAATCTACATGACGCTAAAGTTTATCCCTGTTTTACTCGATTTCCGAGTATCAACTACTACACGACTAAGAGCAGGTGAACAGAACTTCAGATGTATAATTTATTTCAATATCTGAAAGTGGTTTTACCAAAACATCACGTGTTTATTCCACATTTAAATTTATTAGTGACAAGGAGTTTGAAAAGAGAATAAAGAATATCACAAGAGACGTCAGAATAAACTATGATAGCTCTCGTGTTCGCTTTGTCCACTAACAGTTGACCAGTCCGGCTCGGTGCACACGTCTAGGCACAGGTCGCAAGGACAATCAGTTCTGGTTTAAAACACTTGAACTGAAGAGGTCAGTCGTGTCCACAAAAGGTCACCAACATCAGATTGAAATAAAAAATACTCGGTACCACTGAGTATCATCCGTTTTAAGTGAAACACCATGATTTTAATAACTGATTGACCGGTCCAGCGGAATTAGAATCGATGACAAGTCACTGGAGATAAGACTGAATCTAGATGGCCGCACGTGCCTTTGCATCGGTCAAATCACAAAACATCAAGATGAACAGCTTTGATGCATCCGGGCATGGCACTGTTATCCCTGATTTCAATAATTCAGCATCCCTGGCGAGTCATTAAATCCCAAAGTGTCCTTCTTTTGTTCCTTGCTTATTAATTATTAATCCGTGGATTATTTTTGTTCTTCTTGTCTAGTGATTCTTTGGACCAATATAAGTTATTTCAGCATCTGGTTGTTCACCTGTGTGAAACAGGTGAAAGTATGAACACCATGTGAACTCCAAGCTATCTCCTGATCACAAATGAACCCAATGAAACTTGCTTGTCTCAATAACAATAATGCATTTCCATCGTCTCTCTGGGGTGTCCCTTAAGTCCTTAAGGGTCCTTTGTCCATCGCGGAGGTCTAAAGGATCATAACACTTTGTAACATCGCTGAACCCTCCGGATGCGCATGCGTAGTGTGTGTTTGTAGTCGAGTCACATCAGCAAGGTGTCACTTACATGACAAGACGTGTAAGATCTGACAGTTGTGACGGACAAAACTATTTATGTATGTATATGTAATAAATTTGTATAGGTAAAAACTCCAAACCTCGTTCAATATTTGTCCCGCATCACCGGGTAGTCAACCACTTGGCGACAATAAACGATTTCTCCTTCTTTGTGGTTATTTAAATGCCTAGTTTACAAATAGAAGGTTTAGATATATACTAGGCTCTCTCAACATTGTCACTGATTATCAGATTTCAATACAGCGCTTGCTTTTCTGTGTGTCTATATACTTCAAGTGCTGTCTAATACCTTCACAAAGAATTTCGTTTTGAAAGGTAAATATAAAAATCAAACTAACAAAGGGCGACGTAGAGAAGAATAAAGAGTGGTATGGTATAAAATCATTTTAAACACTTTTTGAATTCATTCAACCGAAGCTTTTCTCTTGTAAGCGATTTAAATGGTTGTTAATGGTTTCCCTGGTCTGGTCATCTTAAGACGAGCTAAAACAATCAATGATGCAATGTTATAAAAGAAAGACAAATTTACAAGAAAAATTGCGTGATCCTGCAACACAATGAAATGACTTTATGAAATGGGAGGTGCCAGTATATAGGCGCTATTAGCGTTAATGGCCGACGGCAAATCGCAATTTGTTAACTGTCATTTTTGCAAGCTAGGAAAGCGAACGATGAGGTGAACGGACACCTGAGAAACAGAACGAACGCGTTTAATTAATCTTTACGTATTTTAATGAAATTAACCCAGGAAATGTTGTGTTCCGTGAAACAAATCACTTGACATGATAAATAGTCAACAGGAACGATGAAGTCAATGTTTGTAAAGAAGGATTTGCGTTGATGGTTACACTCAGGTGGCTGACTGTGGCCTCGTTATAACATCATTTCTCTCAGTCCTTCGCCGCGTAGATACAAAAACACGAGTGACTTGCAATAATGAGCCACCATGAAGTTAAATTCGAACTGCATGGTTACATATTACGTTCACAGTATATGCAATGGTAGTCGAGAAATAAAAACATCACTTCCATTTACATACCATCGCCACTTTGTTGTTAAGTTCCCTTTTATATTTTTAAGAATACGAAGCATCACTTTGAATTGAATGCATAAGTCATATAGCGTTAGTGTACTCGAACAGACTAACTGACTTTTTCATAGTGCTACCCTACTGATTAGTTATGCATAGCTACTGAAAGTTGTGCTGTGTGATGCCATAGTTTAGCTACATACTCATTATTATTTCCTATTAACATAATCCTAATTCTTAGCAATAGACATAATATAATATGCATTTAGTTTTCCCGTGAATTACGTCAAGTAACCTTGTGATGTGGTTATGACGCCATGGTTATAAATCTTACTTTACACAATCATCAACGAATGATTGATTATGTAAATGCAATAAAAATCCTTTAATGCACAAAACCACAACTATTACATGCATCATATACACGTGATAAAGTCTTACGTTGTATGTAACATGTGCAATTAGACTTCTGGTTGATTATTGTGAGAACACACGACGTAATATTTTATCAAAACATTGTTGCTTTTTTCAGTTATGCAACCCTTCTTTATGTTTCCTTAAATCAAATTAATTTACCCTGAGATTTTGTCATTTTTTTGTTGATACTAATGTTAAAATATTTCGGGTTTTTTTTTTGTGCCTTATGCTGCTGCTGCTGCTGCTGCTGCTGCTGCTGCTGTTGTTGTTGTTGTTGTTGTTGTTGTTGTTGTTGTTGTTGTTGTTGTTGTTGTTGTTGTTGTTGTTGTTGTTGTTGTTTTTGGGGTTTTGTGGTGGGTTTTTTGGGGGGATGTTTTTCTTTTCTTTTTTTAGTTCCATCGTCAGGTAGACATTTAATTACTTGTGGTGAGGATTTATTTACAACAATTAAAGTGTTATCTGAAACTCGAAACCAAACGATACAAATTATTCCTATGAGTAATTCCCAAAGCTAGAATATTAGATCTCACATTCAAAAAGAACTTATGGGAAAAAGAGAGATAGCTGGTTCTCTAACACTGCACGACAAAACATGAACCTAATAAAAGCTAATAAAGACTGTTAGGTAATTAAATAAATTTAAATAATAAGTTTTGGGTTCTATCGTTCCGACAAGTCTAACGTTTACGGTAAACTGTTATCTAATAATGAAATCAGATACAGGTAAGTGATTTTCCGGCTACCCGTCATTTTAATGATATTTTCTGACAAGGTCAACAATGAAGTGAGAGAGGAAGACAAACAAATCACAAGTGTCGTGCTATAACAACCCGTCAAAATAGCTTTAAATACATCACAAAACCACTCCAAAAGTAATGTTTTGTTCAAGTATCGCCAAACGTGTCTCGAATTCAAAAATTAAATTCATGCCTGTCAAAGTCATATATTAATCAAACATAGCATTAAGTCAAATTCTTTTGTGCATTTTTTAATTGCCGTAAAAGTTATGCACGAAAATCTAATTGAAAAACGTGTGAACTTTTTGATGTATGAAAGAGAACGCATTGGAATACATCAAACATTTTATAAGAACGTGTCAAAGCTGACAATTTGAGGTTTATGTTGCTGCCGAATTGGACATTTACACATATGAATACATTTCATACAATGAAGTTGTCTACTTCGAAAAAATAATTTGATGCAAACCGTATCGTACTATGATCTTAAACCACCCATAAACTTACACGCCAACAACTCTCTCTCTCTCTCTCTCTCTCTCTCTCCTCCATAGCCATGGGTTGTATCTCTCATCCCCTCGCCCCCTCCCCTTCGAATCAATAACCGCAGTGTAAAAAAATTTGATCTTATAACAAACGCATAAACGTACACGCCAACAACTCTCTCTCTCTCACTCCTCCATAACCATGGTTGGTATCACTCACCCCCTCGCCCCTCGTCTTCCACCTAACCACTCCTTCCTCCCTCCCTCGAATCAATGACCGCAGTGTAAAACAATTTGAATTTATAACAAACGCATATGAAAACAGTAGGAACTGCCATATACAAAACATGCTTACCTTGTCAGTGGTGTTTGATTGTGTATCCTAGTGTGGTTATATAACCCTCGCGGGAGTCATGACACGTACGTATACCATACCAAAAGTATTCTAAATATTGTTTCCGCAAGTTTAATCAATATACTTGTCAAACAAACTTAAAATACCCAGACACTTTATAAGTTTCACATTACATTGCTGTTGTCTTTTTTTTTTATTTGAGTTTTAGCTTCAAATTCCTTTTTCACTTCGTACAAAGAAAGCTATGTTTGTCTGAACTATCTCCCTTCTTATCAAGAAACATTTAACGAAACGAACTCCAGGGTCGCTGAAGGAATGTGTCGCTATTTTATTTTCTAAATCGTTTACAAAACACCTGACAGTGTTTCACTTTCCATTTAGTTAGTATTAATAACAGCCCTGGTAACTTATAACATGCCATCACTTGGTAAAGGTAACACAAGGTTACTATCAGTTATTGTTTATATGTAGGACACCGTGAAAGGCAGTTGCATTACATGGTCAGCGTAACCCTTAGTTCTCACGCAGGTGGTAACATGATGTTTGCTTGTCTTATCGGGGTTTCACGTCGCTTTAACAATCTTCAGTCATGTCGAGACAAAAGTAGAAAAATCTAGTGAAAAGTAAGACAGGAAGAAAAACGACATCCACGCTGGGAAAGAAGAGCAATAGAGGCAGACCAGGAAGAAACACAGATGCACCGGGGTTGCCGCATACTCTTCTGAAAGTTCACATAGGGATGGACCTGAACTACATCGCAACCGGGTTAAAAAAAAAAAAAACCAATGCACGGGACAGCCAGTTTAGATATCCAATTTACCTTAGGAGATATCTTACTATTGGCTTGCAATTGACAAACATTGGAGTATGTGATTTTATTTTTTTTACAAAAATCGTCTTCCACTCTTAGTTTTTCATTTCATCTTAAGAGTGTGGTTGTATTAAAATTGTCATACATATGAAGTTCATGTTTCTTCTTTTTCTTCATCACATATACCAAATATGTTTCAAACTTCCACAACGGTTAGTATAACGTACGTTACTTTTTAAGTATGAAGTTATATGTATTTAGTATATATCTAGTAATTGTTTCTTTATATACACTGACAGATTGATTATTGACAATATTGACGTAAGTCGACATTTGTTCAATATTCATAATAATTTTTTTACTCCGTAACAATTTTGTTATTGTAAATATCACAGCTGGTCGTCCGACAGAAATGTGTTTACCGTGTCAATATTTGTATAACGCTTAGGAAACATAACATTTTCATATAGCGCCAATAAGATAGCAAACATAGAACAGAGGTCGGAGCATATGCATGACTCGGAACTCCTTGGTCTATGCGTATTTAGTCCGAAGTGTTCCGAGTGAATTGTATATGTGACATTTCTTTATGTTTGAAATGAAATGAAAAGAGACGCATGGTCATGACCAGGTCGAGCTCAATTCAAAATCGATTCAACATAAGGAAATGTTTTAAAGACTATGTCAACAAATTTAAAGTGAATGTTTACCTTGTGTTCGAAAAGTAGTATGTTTAAAAAACGGATGTAGAGCTATGTATGAAACAAAACTTCAAAGGGGTCAGAAGAATACCGAAAGAAAGTTAATATTCAATACTGAAAAGGCAAAAAACAATTAACACAGTTTTCTTTCTATGTCTACGGTTGTAGGTTTTTAGGTCTATTACAAAATGTTCTTATTCAAGTTTTCTGAATACTTTAAAGTTGACATGTGTAACTCACAACATCTAATGATAAAACAAAGACCGGTCGACTCTGTAGCAGCAGTATAAATGGAATGAAATTAAAATAGCCATGTTAATATATTTAACGTGAACGTTTGTGTTAAGCGTTAGGCGAGTCATTTAATATTAATGTTTTATAAGGCAAAACAAAAATTCGTTGTGTTTTCGCTTTCTGCTCTCAAAAAATTGTGGTAGGTAGGCAATTATATTTTTCATTTGTGAGAATATTTTGATAAAGGTTCGTAGAGCAGGAGTTCTGAATTTAACAATACATGTCGCCAAAAGTCAATAGAAATTGAAGGATTGGCACACAAATCTAGAGTAGGTATAGGGGAAGCGGAAACATGTTATTTGTTTGGCCTTACGTGAGATAGTAAGATATAGGTATCTACATTCAAGGAAGACAAGCGTTTCAGTGCATATTTTGTTTGAATGCAGCAAGTCAAATTCCGTTAAACTATTTCAAACAAATAAAAGAGAGCCACACGCACAGCAGAAGAAATCGACATCTTATTGAGATCATAGTCCTTATCAAAGACTACCTGCCAGGAACCTGATTAAAGATCATATATACAGCTTGATAAATATCAGAATTTCACAACTCTAAATTATTTTCACACAATGGTCATAAACATATTAGTTTCTCTCAATTTTATAGATGATTGTCATGTTTAGTTAACTCGTAATCGATTTTTTTTGTAGTATAAACTGAATTTTTATAGCTATGTAAATTGATATAGATCAGTGTTGAAAGCATACAATGGTGTCTTTTCACGGAGTATTAATTCCCTTTTACGAGGCTAGATAACTTTTAGAAGTCAAAAGAAAAGGAAGAACTTAAACAAGAAGGAAACAGTCTGTTAGGCAAGACATGTATCGGAGTCAAATAAGCACAGAGCAATAGAAACAAAACAGCTTAGTCTAAACCAACAGGAATGATGACAAATCTTTGGTAAAACAATATGACTAGTCAGAAAACTTCAATTTCTTATTTCAGTTTGTTCCATCTTATCTGTAATACCAATATTTTACCTTAAAGAAGTTATTTTTATATCCTACATGTACAAATGTACATATATTTTAATCAAGAATTGAACGAAAATTGGTCTGTAAAAAATCGGTCAGTAAAAATCACGAAGAGGTCTTACACACTCCATTAGGACGTAAAGATGATAGAATTAACATCTTTAATTTAAAAAAAATAATCCTGTATAATTTGCATGTGTGTCAATAGTTGAAAGGTACGGTATCATGGTTGATCGTTTTAAATACTTATTTAACCTGTTGTAAATTTTTCTAAAACGAACCCGTAAAAACCGTCTATGAAATTTATAATACAGATGATAAGATGCTAGGATTCTGCCTAACTATATGAATATTTTTTTCTAAAGCAAAGATCGACCGCAAATAATAGCAACATTTACAGTCCGTTTGGCGTACGATAATGTTTGATAAAATATCGGTTATGATTAAACGGATTATTATAAATGTTGCGCATGGTTGAATTCAATCAATCTGAGACAGACATAAAATAATTTAATGATAACGCGCTAAACAGTCCTGTGTATCGAGAGAAGAATGGTCAATATGGCGTATTTACGATAATGATAAATCAATATTAGCAGACTTATTAACCTAAGATCCCTATCAAGTAAACGCTTACTTCGTCCGCTCCTAATCACCGTCATAACAAAAAGCGCTTTAATCACTTCGATTAACAACCGTGAAATTTGCATTAACAATTTGCAAATGTCCTTTATGAGTTTTCTGAGCATTGGTTTCAGCGTTCGGTACCAATTGTTAAGGACAAGTATTTCCTATCTTCTGAAAACAATACGATAATGGGTGCCATAAAATGCTTTTTGACATTAGAAATAGTCATATTATGTGTTATCATTGCTTTCATCAGTACAAAAGTAAAAATGACCGACAAAAACCCGCAGCCGTTTCAGTAATTAGAACATAAACAAAATGGCAGTAACTTCGGTACATGTAACATTTTATTGTATGGTTGTCTTGCACTTCGCTTTCGTTAGCACGGTGACATTTTTGACTATTAAAGTTGTACTCCCGATGTTTTTACTACATGGAGCATTTATTCTGATAAGTTGAAAGACTTGAGAAATAGTAGAACTTCAACCTGTATTGATCTTGTTCGAGAGTTTAATAAAAACTTTAATTTGACATGCAATTCTGTCTCAAATACTAATCATTAAAATTATTACAATTAATGAAAATAAAAAAAGTAAATTTGTAAAATGACTTGAATACTGCTGACCTACCCGACCAGATTTCCTAGTCCTTGAACTCTGTCTAGAATCAGAGCGTCCGATACAACAACACAACCGTGACATGTTGAAGGCTTTGATGAAAGAAAACTAATAAACTAAAATCAACTCCTTATATCACAAAATACTCAAATCAAGCTCATTTTCAACAATTAATTTCCTGTTTATCAACGGTAGACCATTATGCACGTTTTGCGGAAGTTGCGATTTTTAAATTACGAGCGATAGCACCTGTAATAATAGTGAGCCGTAGTTGAATTGAAGTTGAGATTTTCATGACAATTTAATTCCTATTTGTCAGTCGATAAATGCATAATTTATCTTGAGCGTCGGTCTGCAAGGTGAAGCATTAGATACAGCTTTTAAGCTTCGTTGATACCTAATTTATTATTAAAACACATGCGATAAGGTCCGATGCGAGATTTATGGTTTGAATTAACAAGCGTTTAAAAGACTGAGATACGACACAGATAAACCTGTGTAAAATCCAGATTAAGATTTGAAGTATTGAATGACCGTCCCTCTTAAAACGAACCTTATATGGTAAAAACAGTTTTTTCCTCTTTTAAGTTAATTAAAAAAACCCATAAAATATTGATTTCTTTTTCAGTTAAAATACCTATAAAGTATGCATTAAGAATTAGTTAAGAATATTATAATTGATTATAATCTGTGCAGTTCTTGTGGTAGCGAAAGCCATAATGTTAATCATGTTGATGAGTTTTAGTAAATCATTATACGGAGGGAATTGATTTTAATCAACGATAACATATTCTGTCAGTTTTGCATATGTAAAATATAAAATTAATTCCGAGATCATTTTACTTCATTTCTGAATTTATATGTCTGTATTTCATTTTTAGTGTGTATATATATAAATATTTATTTCATTCTGAGACGCAAAACCATAATAAATTAAATGATTAAAATTGAAGAAAAAAAATCAAAATTCATCTGAAAGATCCGATTTCAGAAATTAGTAAGTTTTTAGGTTTTTTAATCCTATTAAATCTAATTTAATCCATTTCAAAGTATGGCATGTTAAAACCACGAGATAAAAATCCAATTTATTAAAGAAGATTTACTGTTTTGTATAACCCTATATACACCAGAAATATGCCTGATACATATAGAATATGTAAATTTGTGTAATTCGGTTGACAAAACGACGCAGGAAAAACCTAGATAGTATTTTTATCAAACAAACATCTATCAGAACGACTGGCATCAACGTCCGGGCGATTATACGTGCTGTGAATGATTAAATGAGTTTATATATCTCTTATCTATCAATGTACCTCCTTATATATTTACATAACGTCCCTGAACACTTAAAAAATATGCAAATACGGAAAATTCATAAAAGCGCAGAGAAGATGTACAAACCACTCAATTATGCCGAGGTATGCCACCGTAACAGCCTTTGAAGGTGTAATACAAACCTACAGAATCGCTCCATGTAGTTTATTGTAAAAAGGTTTTACTAGGCAGAATTACTGTGAATACACAAGTCAGCTGGCTTTTCTATAAGTCAATATAGAATTTTAAAGTGAAAATAGTAAACTGAAGAAAATAAATTAAGTCGAATATTGCAATTATAAGTCTTCAGTCACAGACATCTCTCTCTCTCTCTCTCTCTCTCTCTCGCACTCTGTGTGTGTGTGTGTGTGTGTGTGTGTGTGTGTGTGTGTGTGTGTGTGCTCCGCCAAAATGTACTGACATCAATATAGTCATGTGGTATTTAAAAATTAAAATTCTTACTTATTATAGATAAAATACTTTTAGTATTCATTGCAAAGAGCAATAATCAGCACTTATACGTAGGTCGAACACTCAATACATATCCTAAGATTACTAGTTAGGTGTGGTGCATTATTTAACATTCCCTGTTTAAACACGTAAACATTAATGTATGTTTCAGCTTAACATGAAGCATAAGTTCTAACTAAATATAAACAACTTAACAAAAATTGAACTGTTAAACACAAAATTATAATCCAAAATAAAACCAAAGACAAAATGAATCACGAAAAAAAAATTGTTGAAAACCCGATGTAGTATTAATTCAACTGAACTCACGGTTTTATTAGGAATCAGATTAAACTGTTTTTTACTTCAAAAATAATACTTCAATACAAAACAAAAATACTTTTATTAGTTATAACTTGTCAAGTCCCAGGAAGATCAAGTTGTAGGTGCGCACCTACTTGGAATAATAACTGAACTAAAGAAAAATAGGGAAAAGTGGATATCGAAATTGACATACGGGAGTATTGTCAATATATAACAAAGCAAACATTGACATATTGCTTGTGACCCCATTATCGGGTCAAAGTTAAGGTCACGCTATCAAGTTTAAAGGTAAATCATGTTTGTCATTTAAACTTACCTTAGTTTTGGGAGTTGACTTCGCCCCGAAACATATCTCTCTCCCCATGATGCTAGACAATAAACGTGTCATGTACGAGGACGGTATAACAAAAGTTCTCCCTCCCTATAGCTAGGAGACGGGTTTACAGGTGATGTCACCGCGCCACATCTGTTAAAAGTCGGCTATAGGTTATCACTTAGCCATTGTTGCTGAAGCTGAACTAACGTCTGCTTATATTGCTCCATCTCATACCTGTGCTATGATAGCCAGGTGTTGACAGTCCCACTGGCAGGCATTGACAACTCCTGTCGTATTAGTATGTATAAGACTTATCGCTGTTATTACGTGTGTGCACGCTTCCATAAAACAAAGATTTTAAAGCACTATTTTTAGCTTCTTTCTGGATCCATCCACTAGATTATAGTGTTATTTATATCTGTTGAATCATATTCGATGAAATGCTTTACCGAGGAAGAAGATCAGTAAGAGACAACATGATTCCAAACAAAAATTAACAGACAAATTCTTGGTATCGTTCTTTCATGAGACAAAAAAATGTATTTCAAATTAGCACTAATTAGGATTGTCTTGACGCAGAGTGTTCTTTATGGCTGTAACGCGAGCAGACAATAGTTTAAAACTTCAACCATATCTTGTTCTTTGTCGTCTGCCTCGTCATAATTCAGTATTAGATTTCATTGAAAATGGTTACTTTCGTTTTTAACTTCGCATTAACAAAAGGCACAGTTATATTTTTCCTACAAAATGTACAATTACGTTAAGGAATGAATGCAATTCTGGAATGTTGGGAACGCAAGAGACAAATTTGCCTGAAATGTTGATAAGAGCTATATTATCAATCAACTCTGAACTCCATATCACTACATATCAGTGAAATGGTTCACTATCACAGAATTGTGAACTCTTTAAGGAGTATAAGAATGTTCTTGACACTTTATACTGCCCTACAGTTCTGACATAGTATTCAACCTTTGTCTCCTAAAGCATTTGGAACACTTCGGACGACGAGTTCCGAGAATCTCTAGACGTTGCAGACGACTTCCTTGTCTCCAGTTCTCCCTGACCATTACTTAACTAAAGTTCTCCGATTCACATTCATAGAGCAAATTTTGTTTAATTTCCTTTTTTTGCAATTGTTACTTCGAATGAAAACATGTTCTCTTTTTTGCACGGAGCATTGAAAAGAAAACAACTTGAGATCAATAGTGTATGTTCTGATAATCACTAAGTCGTGTATATCACTGCTATCAAAATAATAAAGTTAAAAATGAAAGTCTTCCTCGGTTTCTCTCATCCATCTGTCTCCAACAGTTTGAAATCGGCACTCACATGTTGTACGTACACATTAGAACTATGTCATATCAGATACATTTATTGATTATGTTGGACGGAACTCAAAACGTCGATGAAACATCCCTTGATCTCACATTACATCAAAACCAATATAGTGCATTAACCGTCATTTCACGAACATGACAGCAACGTTAACTGATGAAATGTGGTGTTAAAAGCTGCATCAACTACTCATGACTTGGAAATCCCAATACATCAACTGATTATGATTAACATCAGTTTTTTAAAACCCAATTTCGTTCCTGTTGTACACAATTACATTTGCCCTAAATTAGACAGATCCTTTTGAACGAATTATGCGTCCTGGAGAATTCAAGTTTAGCAACATCAAAGTTTACAGTTGTCACTTATCCTCATAGTTTTATCGTTGACATAAAAACGCGTTTCACACCTGGTTTGGTTCACAACCCAAGCAGACGACACCCAGCCAAACTCAGGCTCCAATTGACGCTTTGCACCGCCATACGTGAGAATGTATGCCAAACATCCTCCTATTTGGCACCGTAACCTTATGTTAGTTAGGCTTTTGTTGTTTGGCCTAGAGAGAGAGAGAGATAGATGACAGGTTACCCCAACCACATCCTGGCTATAAACATTATAACTCTTGTGTAAGATAAGTCCTTTTTAAATTTTATTTTAAACACCAGGTAAACCGGAAACCCATCTTATCTTTAATCCGCTTGTTTGCTCGATTGTAAAACGTCTGCTTGTTTATTCAAACTTTCGCCGTTTAGTTCAAAGTTCACCTATTAAAACTTCGTTTATAAAAAGGGGTTTCTACGTGAAATAGTTTCCTTTTTCTTGCTGTTGTGATAAGATGACACAATATGTGATTTAGCGCGCGGTTAATCTGTCTGAAAAACTGATAAATTTTACACGAAGCGTCTGGCATAAAAGGCAGTAAATGTCCAATTGAAACTAATATTAAAACCCCGCACAGTAACTATGTATGAATGATCTTTTGTGTTGAACAACCTTGTGGGTGTCATGTATCAAAAAGATGAATAGAGAAAATAAACGCACTGGTGATACCATTACACAATCATTTGGGCGCTTCAATATAAAGCCCTTATGAAAAGCTAGATTCATACAATTCCATCATCTTCTGATATTATAGATGTATAACTTTGGTGTATTTGAAGTATGACACTAGCATACATTGAATTTGAAATCAAGTGGAAGAAAGGGAAATGACAAATGGCTGGGCGTCATTTTGCACAGTTTGTGTTTGCACTATTTTAATCAAAGTTTATGCAGTCTGTGTTTGGAGCGTATATTATTCTGAAATTGGATATAAGAATCAACAAATAATGCAAGGTGCAACAGAAATATTGTACTTTAGTATTTGCTACGTCATTTCTAATTAAAATATGTGAACGCATTGGTCAAAGCATGTCTTAATTTCAAGACCAATCATTGTATATCAGTCCAAGTATAAACTTGTTGGCTCCAATTAATCTTTGTACTCAATTATAAGTTATATCAGTCACATTTCATTCAGTTTCATCTACACTGAGATGTTCAAAGAGGGACTGAAGTCAAATAAACTATTCGATATCGAAGGCCTAACTAAACTATTTGATGTCGAAGTCCTATCTAAACTCTTTGATACCGAAAGCCTAACTAAATGATTTGATGTCGAATGCCTAACTAAACTCTTTGATACCGAAAGCCTAACTAAACTCTTTGATGTCGAAGGCCTAATTAAGTTATTTGATGTCGAAGGCCTAACTAAACTCTTTGATGTCGAATGCCTAACTAACCTATTTTATCTCGAAGGCCTAACTAAACTCTTTGATGTCGAAGGCCTTACTAAGTTATTTAATGTCGAATGCCTAACTAAACTCTTT
>JAUMGZ010161170.1:0-16251 GCA_032359645.1 Pododesmus macrochisma
AAGTTGTGTGTAGTGGATTTCAATAATCTTCGGTGAATATATAATATTCCGGTGAAACAAACAATATTCATCGAATTAATAAACAAAATACACCGATCCCTCACTATTCATTATATCTTTCCTTTTTCTAGTTTATTAGCATTTTGTTTTGTTTTTATGTTTTTGCTGTTGGTGTGGTGTACGCTTAAGAAATAATAATTTTTGTGTATATTGTGTTGTAATATGTATCGCGGCCAAGAAAAAAATATTGTAAATAGATAAAAAGCAAAGGCTTGATGTCAAGTCAAAATAATATGGTTCAACACAATATATATTCACAAAAACGTTAATTATTTCAAGTTAACATCAACACACCCGTATAACGTCTTTTATGAAAATTGTAAATGTTACTTTTGGTTTTCTATCAACAAAGAAGGTAAAGACCCAGTCGAGTTATACAGCTCTAACCTGATGATACAATTTTAATACAATATTCAATACAATATAAGTAAAAATATACACTATATTGGAAACATGTATATTACGGATTACACTTTATTCAAATGCCAAATTGGTGAAATTTACGGAATTGGGCACGTTTACAAAATACAATTGACCTTGTGTTGGAATAATGACACGACGCGATTCGAGGGCACTTTGCTGGTATATAGTCAAGTTAATCTAACACCGACACGTAAAAACAAAACAATCAAGATTAATTTCCTCGCAGAAATACTTCTAATCTAGCGCCTATTGAGATCGGAGCGCGGACTACACGTATCCAATTTCCTATAGAAATACTCGTTTTTATGGAAGAGTGGGGCTGAATTAATATTGTGGCAGACTCTGTCACGACTAATTGCTGGACATTTCTTCATTGAGATTCCGATGTAGCGCCAATTACATGGAGAGGGTTTGGAATATGTTGGTGCAATAACGTGAGCACCGGTACGTTACGTTCATAAGTGAATTTATACTCAAATATTACATTAATTTTGTACTTCTAGAATTTAGAGATTCGTATAAACAATTCTGGTCTTTTCAGAATTCAAGATTCTTTGCAGACTGAAAGAGTGCAAAGATTATTGACTTTACTGATGGGAATATTAAAAGTGACGTTATAGTGCACTGTCGTCTATAACGGAATAGGAGTCACGTCTTAAACAATGGAAGATGTGTTGACACGTTATCATAATAAGAAGCATCGTGTGAGAAAATGCAATCTTAAAAGCTTCAAAGTGGATAATTGTGCAACGTAAAATTCCGTAACTAGATCAATATCTTGGAAATAGAAATATCAAATCATACTGCATATGCCAGGCTTCAAGTGAGTATTATAGCACTGTGAAAATTGTCTAATCCCATTTAAACAATGTTCAAATCTGCAGAGGAAATTGCTTTTCATTTAACTTTTTATGATTCAAAATAAATCAAATGAAAATGCGTTAATGTTTTCGTCGACAATTTGAACCATCAAGGAGAGGCATTCTAACATGATTCTGTAAACTGGAAATTTGTCCCAAAAGATTAAGGTTTAGTTTTCATTTTTAAGGAGGCCGAATCTAATTTAATTGCCAGAAATCTGCAATAGAGAATTTCATTTCCTTAACAGATACTGTTAAGAGACACATTATCTTTATTTTAAGCAAAAAAAGGCATGTCATCAGAACTGGTGAGACCAGGGACTGTTTCAAAAAAACATCTGATTTTATATAGAGTTCAATGGGAAATAATACAGAACTGGCAAATTTCAACACTTAAACCAATATAAAAAAAAATCCTGCAATAGAACATTTCACCATTTTTGTATGTGAGGTACTGCATAAAAATATCTTTTTTATAAGCAGAAAAAAGAGGGGGTCACCAGGCAAATGGTGATAAGGGACCGTCTCAAAGGTAACATTTTGAACTAAAAACACAACTTTTTGACATATAATGCCTTATGACTGATCTAATATTAAATATTGATATTTTTCTAGTAGCAGTTTTTCTTCAAAATTTGTTGCAGACCACGTGTTTCTATTTTATATCTTATTCATCTTTTAATTGTTCTATCCAATTTTAGTTCAATCGTGAATTCATTTTTGTTCGACATCTAATAATCAGTGCTGCTCAAACCTGCGCACTCGAACTAGAGTCGGCCTCTTTAACCTGATTTGTAACAGATTTTTCGAAATCATTTTAGGTCGTGTGGTTTTAAATGTATCTATAAATGATATATCTTTGAAAGGCATGTCATTAGATTTCTATACCGATGGTAAATTTTAATTTTTTAAGATCTTCGAATCCATGACCTTTGAACTTTCGTACTTTATAGAGGTCACATGTCCAGAAAGTCTATGACATTTAAAACCACAGATCTCTACGACTTATTGGTTTTTGGTTTTGACAATTAATAGATTCGGTCAAGTTGTCAAAGGGGCATACCTCCCTTAATGTGTCGTCCAACGCTTTTGGTCAAAGCACAACAAAGTTGCCATATAAGGACACATACATATGGCAAGGTATGTTTTCCAAGTCTAGTCATTTTTGGTTTCGCTTTTAACTTATTAATATGTTTGATAAAAAGATTTTTGAATCATCATATCCCCTCTAATGGGCGACATGGTGATTGAACGAAATGTTTTTTCTATGAAAAAAACAACTAAAAATGTCGTGCCGCCAAACTGTATAATAACCAAATGTTCAATGTTCAATGTTCAAATTTTCTTTCATTGTTTTGCGCCTTAAAAGACAAAAGGACTCAATTGTCCCAACTAATTCACACTGTGTTATAACTTCATATTTTAGTTTTAAACTTGTTTCATGTACTGACAATAAGAGGCTGAAAAAAGACATTTCAACAAACAAATTATTTTTTGGTAAAAAGTCTGCACAATGACTCCTTCTTGTTGCTTGAATTCCTACATTTGTTATTGGATCTAACTGTTGCTCACACATCATGCATGTAAACAATACATGGCATATTAATCACCATTTCTCCGTGTGGCTGAGAATTCCTATTAACTCTGTGCATCATGATATGTCTAGATACAGAACATGAATAATGACATCTTTAATAAGCACATCGTCTTCAGCTTCCCGTAGCCTGCTCATAAAAGTCGCCACTCAACAGCTGGGAATCACCGGATCCTTAACAAGATCATATTTGTGTTGCGAGTTTTGTCTTGTAAATAAATATACATGTATCACGCCTATTATGTATATACCGATTAATACTGGCATTATATATGTGTTTTAGAAAAAAAACCCGGTAAAAATGGGTTTTTCTGATATTCTATTGAACAAGCATTAAAGTTTGCTGAAAGTAAATGGTATTATCGTAATCACATATTGTTATCCATTTCCAGTGAACTTTGCTGTAATCCGATTACAATTGAAAATACGTGACTTTTTTCTTGGTTAAGGCGTACGGCTAAAAGGATATGTGGTACGTAACACGACTGTAATTGATTATTAATTAGAAGTGCTAAGAGACGGCAGTACGTCAACATAAAGGTATATAATAGGATACACTGAACCTCGCTACAATATAATTCGAGGTCTGACAGGATCTAAACATGGACCACTAGCTGATGCGATATACTGCTTAAATGGAATTTCGCAAAATGAGCTCCCGAGGGATAGTCACTTCTTTTGGAGTTGGAATTAAAACATGAAACCATTATACTTTGTTTCAAGCATAATTCTAATGGACTCGGTGTAGAAGTTGATTGCGGTCACGTTGTCATGTTTACTTTATTACAATATCGTATTTACATCTACTAATACGCGTCAGAACATGAATTGGATTTTTATGGAACTATTTAAGGAATTATTAAGTATTCGTCTTGTAAGTATACTTAGTTTGCAATAGTTTAGATGATTCGGAATCTGTTATAAGAAACAATTAGAAGACACTCGTTGTTTGAACGCTTTTCAAAATACAAAAATACCATCAGTCTTGTTTTTTGCAATTTGACTGAACCACCAGTCATTTAAAGTAAAGGTTCAATCTTTTACAAAATAACAAAAATCTTAATAACTATTAATTTATCTAGCTATTTTTGATAATCATGTAACTGTTAACAATCAACGTTTGCTTGTATTATATAAATGTCTTTATTTAACGAAAAAGACGATTTTTTTTAAATGGCTTGAAGTTAAACGATAACAATAAATGTGGCATTTTCATGTACTCAAGAAGGACATAGTGCATAAGTTCCATTCGTAAGGCAATAATGATAATATTGTTCTCTCATCGTACTTGTTACTCGCTCATAATCTATATGGATATATCTGAGAGCATTACCAGTAAATCTAAGAAATTAGCTCTAAAAATGTGATATATTTAAAGAAACCACACTAAACTAGTATCAAAATCAAGGAAAAGTGCTTGAACTTGTCTATTTCCTGTTATGTCAAAAAGCTGTGACACAAGTTGAAACAAACAAGGACACATGTTTGAACAGGTCTAACGTCACAGTACCCGAGTGGGGTCAGTACCCAAATAGGACCGCTTTTAAAATAAAAATGGCTGTAATTTCCGCATGCCGAATTCCTCGACGAATTTACTATCATTACACAACAGCGGTATAATTTTGTGTGAATTTACCGAGTATGTTTTCATTCCCACCTGTTTTGTGTCCTAGGAAAACATCTCAACATGGGTAAGTGTGCGACCATTTGAAATATGTGCATCAGTGCGCCATGCAACAGTATACAGTTGTTTTATGCCTCACCAGTCAACAGTCAAAACTATTTTCCCCGAGGTGTTGGGACCATTCAGATGAACTGTTTACCCGAGGCCGCAGGCAGAGGGAAACAGTTCGTGTGATTGGTCCTAACACCGAGGGATATAGTTTTGACTGTTGACTGGTGAGGCATGAAACAACTGTTTTGTTATTTGACCAATAAAAACGATAATCCAACTATTTTGATAGATTTTCATGTCACTGCCTGTCATTTGTAATTTTTTTCTTAGTTTTTGTCTTTGTCTTTCGGCAGTTAGTTCTTCAAATTTAGACCTATCATACATCCTAACATTCAAGCAGCGGACACATCGGCAGATCGTTGTAACAGTAACCATGGTGACGCTTCGTCATAATCACATCGATGCTACTTGGGCGCGTTTGATTTCCCGCTATTGAACTGTTTACCAGTCAACAGTTTTGACTGTTGACCGCCTTGGCATATCCTAATTATATTATGTGTGTTTATAGTGTAAAAAACAGTCAAAATTGTTAAATATATATTTATATAGAGAGTCAGATAACAAAAACATATCATAGACTGAGCTCTATGTGATGCTCAATACCTATGGTTTGTATCCAGATTACTGTTCAAGGCAACTTCAGGCCTTGTTTTTGTCTTGCCGGTGTGTAGAACCTTAATTAAGGATGTCTGCTACTGGGAATGAAGTCTTACAGATTGGCTGATTTTCATTATATGAGTCAATTGACACGTATGCTTTTCATTCATGCAAAAATAAGGATAGGTGTATGATTTCGTTTTTGAGATATAAACGTTTTAAATTTTGGCAGGAAAAGAACACCTCTAGACTTTTCATAAGTATTATATGAAAAACAATTGATTTTTGGGGGCCAGATATAATAGGGAAATTCAGTCTTACAAATTTTTAAATATTTTGGTAGATGGGTATATTAGGTGTATATTTTATGGCAAAATATTTCTAATGTATTATTAAGGAAAATGCCAGAGGTGTTACAAAAAAATAGGTCAATACAGAAATGCGAGTAGTGCGCATCCTTAAGGGACAACATAGAATCAAGAGAAACTTTAATTTGATATCATGCTTTATTATGCCTGAGGATTTCTTTACTTCATTACTTTTGTAACCCACTCAGGTGAATAAATAGCATAGTCATATCGAATTCTGTTCTTTATTAAAATTGGTAATTGTGTTCCTTTTAAAGTACAGCTCACAGTTACACGATACTGTTTGAACAGCTTAGAGAGATAACATTTCAAATTTCTGTGTAGTGCTTTGAGAAACCATTGGAATTATCAGTGAAACCGATTCTTCTTTAGGTAATTGTGTTTGAACATGATTGAAGTTTTTGATACCTGAGACTGACCTTCTATAATGACCCAGTATAATTCTTTGATATGTTGACCCAGCAAGACTTTGGCTCCCACTGTGGCCATGAATCTCAAAGACATCCAAGATAAATAACTAGGAGTAAAACATACTGTGAACTTATCTGTCATGTCATTACACTTACCGTTGCTACAGCGACACAACCCAAAGTGATTAAGGAGGCCATTTTGTCACTGTTTTGAACTTTATAGGATCACAAAGTTGTTTTTAATTCAGTTAGAATTCTTATCGCTTCCAGAAAATAATGTGAAAATCTTGGAGGTCATTGCCGTTATCGGAATTTTGCACATTTTAATCAGAATTTTGAAGTCTTGAAGATTTCAAATTGAAATTGATTGAATTATTATGTCATAATGTGAAAATCTTGGAGATCATTGCCGCTATCAGAGTTTTGCACACTTTATTCAGAATTGTGATCTCTTGAAGATTTCAAATTGAAAATTAATTCAATTATTATGTCATGTCTGTGAGTATCACCTTCTTGGCAGTAAATTTAATACTCAAATGTCAAGATTATATAACATAAATCACACATTCTCTTATCAAGAGAAAGTTCAAGGTCACTTGTAGACTATCATTGAGGAATTTCTAGAAAAATATATATTTGGCAATGTAGTAATTCATTGATCAGTAGAATTTAAGGTTGTCATACTGTTATCTTGCGATGTTTGTCAAGATGGATGTTAGCTAGTGCTTTCTCACTGTGATCAATCAAACAGATATATTTTTTCTGATGTACAAAACCACCGCTAGATAAATTTGGTTATTACTCTCAAAGTCAATAAAAGATGGACATTTTATGGTTGTGTTGTTGACATATGAAACCATTTATGATATAGATGTGATATGTACTATCTTGAGATGTGACAGGAACACCTATTGGCTAATCTGCTCTTTTATGGAGTCTTATCGGTCAGTTTTGTCTTCTTCAATTTGTGATCTCATGGGCTATGTTGACAGATTTGTATATATTTCATGAGTATGCAGGCATCAAGGGTGTTTAAAAGATCGTTACATGTCAAAGACTTTATGCCCAGCCTTGAACTCTGAGATTAAAATGGTATACATGAATATCTGTGAAGAAAATGGATTTTTTCATGCCAATCTATAAAGGCTTCTTTTTTAAAGTAATCATTAGGTTCACAACTATATCATACTGTGCAATATTTTGACCAAATGATACTCTAATATCCAGCAACTATATTACTTACCTGGAAATAAACTATCTGTCCCAGTGGGTTTCAAACTCATGACCTTAAGATTGAAAGACTAGAGACAGGTTAAGAGCATTCAAAACAAGCTGTGCAAGGTGGCCAAAGCAGGCAGTTATGGACTTTAATCCAGGGGAGCAAGGACTGTAGAGGGAGGGTCATAATGGAGTAACATAGGCCAGACTGTAACACAAATATTGTACTGTTAGAGGTCATTTAAAATTAACATGGCAGATTGTAATGAAGAAACAAGATGTATTGATTTGTACAGTCAAACCTGTATTTAAAGACCAATCAGTGGAACCAAGAAAACTGGCCTGTATAGACAGGTGACCATTAAATACAGGTTCAACTTAGTTGAAATATGAAGAGAAGGGATCTAAAAGTTCTGGCCTTAAAAAGACAGATGGTTGTTAAAAGAGGTGGCCTTTAAGGCAGGTTTGACTGTTCATGTAATATTAAGGCCCCTCATTTATGTTTGCAATGGAAGCATAATGGTGCTTTCATATAAGAAACAAATTAGACAGTCTAGCACTTTAAGGACATTGTCCCTTGAGGTTTGTGTGAATATGCATGGAACAGAGGCTGTAATAATGTCAGTGCTCTTTACTCCTGGCTACAGATACATGTGAGTAAACTCTACTCACGTAAGTGTTAAATGTAAAGCAACCTGAAGAGCACATTAAATATTGATGGTGTGAAACCTGAAATTTGTAGTGGAGATGGAACCAAATTGACGTTTACAACATGTTGTAAATTGTCTGACTGTGCTAAAGTACAAGGACAGTTACCTTCACCTACCATGAATATATGTTATTGCTGTTGTCTCTGTCCGATTATGGGTGCAAAGGTTTTCAAAATTCGGGGAAATGTTTCTTCAAGGCCAAGAGTAATACTAGGTTTAATGGTGTTGGGCAATAATTGTGATACATTTACGAAGACCAGTAATGAATCAGACTGGAGAGACTTGGCTGTGCTAGCATGCTGCTCTGATAATGGATGATCCTGCACAAGCCAAAGACAGCGCCACACTATTACTGGCAGTAGACCTGCTCTATCAATATGATCTGTTCAGCCTGTATTACCTGTGAACATGTCCATGCATTGATTTTTACTGGTCTTTATAATTTATTACATGCTTGTTCTCAAGTTTCTCTGCCAAGATTTTAAACAGTCAATAAGTCCTTAATATGGTGTTCTGATTTCGACTCTGTACTCCAAAGTGGAATTTGTATTGTTTCCCACATTGAAGACTACACTTAATTATGAACTTGGTATAAAGTGTGTAATATGTAATTGTGTCAAATGGTTTCTCAAGGTTTTTATGCATCAGATGTTCTTACTTGTTTTATTAAAAAATAAATTACTAGGTGAAAGAAAGACAAAACAAAAATAGTTTGGTTATAAATGGTAAATATTTATTTAAGTTCTCACCTAGGTCCATTAGGTAAGATGATAAGTTAATAATTTGTTATTTGAATTTTGTTATTGATCACATCAGAATTTTTTTACATAAATATATACTAGGGCCAGAAGAAAAAATACCGACCCTAATTTTTAGTGCCTACCCTAAAAAGTTTGTATGCCATTTTCAGACAAGCACTGTTAAAGTCAGAACTTCTGTATCTATATAACCTGTGTAAAAAACTTAAAGTAAAATAAAAAGATTTGCCTACCTACCTTCCTACCTACCCTAAATTGTTTAAAGCCCTTAGCTGCAACACAGTATTAATTTTTTTGGCCTAGTACATTCACAACAACAAAAGATATGTCCTTTCTGAAATGACATGTTATTACACAGTGATGTTTCTACTTCAGGTGGTCTGATGTGGGGCTAAAATTGTTTAAAACTTGTCTTATAAGTTTAAGTGCCATGCACTAAAGCTATTTAAAGTTCTTCTTTTTTGAAATGATAATCTTGATCAATTTGACAGAAATCTATAATGTTCCAATCTGCTAGAGTTATTCCCCCTTATTTATAAACACCAAATGTAATATCAACTGGAAGGAGTTATTCCCCTTTTTATAAACATATTCACTTATAGTTACATTATTCCCCTTATTTCACAAGCAAGCATTTAGTAAGCACTTTCACACAATTTTGTAGAACTAACACATATAGTTTAATAATAAAAAAAATTTACAGTTATAATTGTTTGAGATAAGCCACTTTACCTTTACTTTTGGAGATAATATGTAGCAGTGTAGCAAGATATATAAAAAAAATAATGATTTAATTAAGTATTTGAATTATTTTGTATTTTAACAGGTTATAAGTTTGGAGAGTTGGGTTAATATTATGTACTATGTACAAGACGCTCATTCCTTCTGGGACTGGATGTATTTTGTGGCTTTAATTGTGGTAGGTATCTTCAATTTTTTGCATCAAACCATTCCATTTTATCCATTTCAAATTTATCCTTTATGCACTTTGTAAATTATTATTTTATTTTAAAAATAAAAAGATTTCTATAGTTTAAATATTGGTATGATTCAGTGCATATTTTGTAATTGATGACAAAATCTTAATTTCTAATAAAACCAATAAAATTTATACAAAAAGAGAAAAATCATTTATACCTACCGGTAATTTTTTTTTTTTTTTTTTTTTTTGAAGGTAAACTTAACTGATATGCCAACTCATGAAATTATGATGTGTAAATGTGTAATAATGTTGAATTACGTTTCTGTATTTTCAGATTGGTTCATTTTTTATGATAAATTTATGTTTGGTTGTGATAGCTACTCAGTTTTCTGAAACTAAGAAGCGAGAGACTGAAAGAATGTTGCAGGAGAGAAAACGCTTCCATTCATCAAGTACTTTAGCTAGTAACTCGGAACCTGGTGGGTGCTATAAGGAAATTCTTAAATATATTGCTCATTTGTTTCGGCGGGGCAAGCGGAAAGTGGTCAAAATGTATTATGAAGCACGAGGAAGGACTCATCCACATAGGAAAATAAAGCCAGAGTTTTCATTACGGAAGCGCAAGAAAAAAGGTACACATAATTATAAGAGTACACCTCGACTGTCTAACACTAACTCAGGGCCTTGTCCTTGTTGCTCACATAGATGTAACTATTATTTTCACCTACTAAATACAGCCGACAGTAATCATATATCACGACGTAATAGTAGTCCGTTGGCGCCTAGAGCTAGTCCCGAGATGTCAGATATAGACTCAATATCATCACCACGACGACCAAACTTTCTGACAGTTCCTGGTAGCATGAACAGTATGCGACCATCGTCATCTGAATCAGTGAACACATTGGCGGTGGCTGCAGCCGAGGCTTTCAGTCCGGCCTTGCTCAAGTGCTCCCCAAACCATCTCATGCCGCATGCAGCAAGCATTAGTAGAGCATCCTCATTAACTAGTGAAGTCAGTAGGAAGCACTTGCCCTCATTACCTGAGATGCTCTCAACTCACTGTAATAAGAATGCTGCCCTCGCATCCTCCAACACGCTTATTGATTGCTGCACATGTGGTCAGACTAAAGTAACTAACAAGGGTGAGTAACCATAGTAACTAACTGCTTTAGTCATTGTCTCTGTTGTGTTTGTCAGCATAGTAACCAACTGCTTTGGTCATTGTTTCTCTTATGCTTGTCAGCATATATTATTAGTTACAAAGGGTGTTATTGACCCAATACGGAAAAATGTTGGGTCAAAAAAATATGTATTGGGTTGGAGGCGGAGCTTAACCACATACCTTTTTTTTATCCAATAATTTTTTGTATCAGCTTTCACTGTATAAGGAATTTATCCCACTGAAGACCTGCAATAAAATTACCATGAGATACTAAATATCAGGAATGATAACTCTGCTTATTGTATTGTACCTGATATAAGTGGATCAGGAATAATAATTCTGTAAAGACTTGATACTAAAATTCAGTTTTCCACATGACACGTTATAACCAATGGTATGGTATGGTCCGAAGTGGGATAAAATTCCTTACAATCTATTGCAAGTATCCATGCATATCACTTACTGCTTCATTCATTGTTTCAGTTGTGTTTGCCAGCATACATGATTCATTATAAACATATTAATCGTTAGTGCCTTAAATCTTAGTGCCTTATCAATTTTATCTATGTATTTCTTATTACTAATCATCCTCACTTTGTCAATTGTCCTCATTTTCATTCCTCATGAAAAAATTATCTCCTCCTGATTATGAACAATCCTTGATCTCCTATTCATTCTGCACTCCTCATCCTGCACCCCTCATTCTGCACCCCTCATTCTGCACCCCTCATCCTGCACCCCTCATTCTGCACCCCTCATCCTGCACCCCTCATTCTGCACCCCTCATCACTAAATGGTCCCTTCCTTATTATCATTTACAAAGCTACAAATCCACCACCTCTTTGAGCAGTTATAACCTTGCTTCCCATCACCTCAGTATATGGAAACTTATTCCAACATCACAACTACACCTCATCACTAAGATGTGCCATGTCTGCATGTCGTCTCATGGCAAGGTAACAGTCCAAGAGGGTATACATGTATTATTAAACCTTCTGTTTACATATCATTGTTTTCCTTTTCCTGAACACACTTCATTTTGAGCTCTGTATGTTTCAGTTTTCTAACATCATAACATGATCATTATAAAGTCATTTTTAACATTTGCATGCTTCATAATGCGGTGTCATCTTCAAACATATAACCATCTTAGAGTGACTAGCACTTAACTATGATTTGCATGATCTGCTTTAATTAAGAATTGCATATAAATATTTTTATCAATTATATTCAAGCATTGCAAATTCCTGTCAAATGCATATAGTTATACTGCAGGTTAAAATGTTCTTTTCTCAAACATGTTCTTTAAAAATGTTCTTTTTTTAAATAAAAACAGTATAATTTGTATAATCTTCTACTCGTGTATGCTTTCTTTCTTCAGAATCATATAATATCATATAATTTTTGTTGTTCCATTTTAAATAAAATTCAATTTTAAAATTTGACAAGTTTGACAAAGAAACAAAACAATTTTGATTAGATTGCCATTGGTTGCTATATCTGTATGTATCCCTTTGATATATGGTTCATCCAGTTTAACAATATCTAACAAAACAAAACGTTACTACATAATTAATGCATATCACATTGAATGACGTATAATATTGTTTGAATTGTGTAATCTTGCAATGCTACATAGAACAATATAATTTGTATTCCATTGTCTTATATTAACTGACACATCAATCAAAATGCTCCTTCGGTCATTGACTTTCCTACATACTCTCTTAATTGGACCTTATGCTGTATGCAGCTATATTTCTTTCTAACATTACAATCTGTCTAGTTTATGTAATGGTAAAGTATGTGCACCAAGGAATAAACCAAGGTTTTCTTCTATTTCAGAGGCAGCTTTATTTGTATAAAAAAGTTTTCATTGGTAAATTGAGAAATTTGCTCACTTAGAAGCTCAATTTTGATCTTGCAATTTGCTTACCAATACTTTGTAATTTAATATTGCGTCAAGTTTAACTTCAACATTATAATGTCAAAGATTTTTGGAACCGAATTCCGATCTTTGCGTCATAAAATTAATGTAATCAATGAATTGACTCCTGAAGCTGTATATGTGAGACGCAATTTGTTTATGTAAAGTCTGTGTGCAGTTTCCTTCCTTGATAGCTGTAAATCCTAGAGCTCCAGAGTCTCCAATAATAAATACAGTAATTGGTTTAAGAGGTGCTTATAGGTCGAGTCACAGGTAATTTCTTCTCCAACCCTTTACCTTCAGCACCAGATGGCACTAGGTGCTGGTTAAGTTATAAGGAATGAGGAATTACACAATCTGTGCCAAGGTTTAGATACATACACAGCCTGCTGTAGTCATTACTTTATCAGGCCATCCATGAAAAATGTCTGGTTTGACTTTTTGTTTTGATTTAGACTTAGTTCATATATACTAAGGATCTAGCCTTCAAAAGTAAGACTGAATGAAGTATCATGTTAATGTGTCTGTTGCATGATATTTCAGTGAGACAGCACTATAAGGTCGCCATAAGTGTGCTCTGTCACAAGCAGACACCATCTGGATATGACCTATAGTTGAGTTTAAGAGACTCTAAACCTCAATAAACAAACAAACAAATCCAAAAGTAAGAATTCTGTTTATTAATTAATCCTTGGTTTAGACTGAGTACTTATAAATAGTAAGGATGTATTCTCCAAAAGTAAGAATTTTGGTTACTAAACCTTGGTTAAGGCTTAGTTCATATGTACTATGGATCTAGCCACTTAAAGTAGGAATTTTGTTTACTAAACTTTGTTGAAGACAAACCATGATTTTTACAGGGTGATCAGTCACTGGTAATTGATCATTCAATGGTGTAAAGGTATTCTCTGCACACAATAATTTGCACTCTTATGTTAACAGCAGGTGTAAAAGCGACAGGTGTAAAAACACATAGCTATTATAAGTGTTTCATTGAATAAACATGCACCAATTTCAAAACCATGCAATAGCAGTTAACATAAACGCATTTTAATATCATGGCAAATCTTAGCTTGCAGAAAAACAAAATATACAGTAGAAAAAATGGATTTTTTTATAGCATTTTGTGTTATAGAATAGGTGAAGAAAAGAATTTTCAATGATTTTTTTCTTTTTAATCATGTGGAACAGGGTTGTTTGTTTCACTTAGATTTGAATAACACATGACAAGAACATTGTTTTATGATATCATTTAAAAACAATTTAATGCAAACATTGAAAATTTAAATCAACCTGGTAACAAACATTAAAGCTTTTTGCTGTAGTCGAGAAGAGGGACAACTTATGTCACATGGTGCTAATGCTTAAGGATGCGGTCAATGTGACTAGAAGGTATTGCTATGAATTCAAATATTTTCTTGGCCTAAGATTTCACCACCACAGCAGTACTTGCAACTCTACATTTCTTGTGAATCAAAGCAAAAATTCCTGTATCATGCTTGCTGGCTTGTTCCAAATATTAAGTTTGTTATTTCTAGTTTTGACCCGAGGACGTTGACCTTCATTCTTTGTGCCGTTTTGAATGATGGAATACCTTCCTGTAATCTTTTTGTCAGTTGTGCCATGCCTCACTGTGTCTGATCAGTGTAAACATGATGCTTATTATTGTAACAGCGTTTATCTCTTTGTAAAACGCAACAATGATCTTAACAAGTTAATTGATGATAAAATACTTTATGGACTCCCTGTGTGACTTTAACATCACAACATCTTTTTCTGTTCTTGACATTGCAGTCAGATATTGGCAGTGGTAAATAGATCTATGTAGAGGTTACTATGACATTGTTATGACTTTGCTGTAGTAAATAACTTAAGAATGTCTTGATTTGTATGGTAGGAGGTCATAATCTTATAACTTGATGTATATAGATCTACAATAATGCGACTGAAACAGGCCACCAATAAATATAATATCTACTAGACAAATAAAACAAATTTTTGGGGTGAAAGGACCTCTTCTAAGATTCCAAGCTAAGCTATGAATCAGCCATCATCTATAGCCGCTCAAGGGAAAACAAATTTTAAATAGAAAAGCACTAAATTGATAAAGGCTAGTGAGCTATAGACAAGCACTACATTAATAAAGGCTAGTGAGCTATAGACAAGCACAACATGAATGAAGGCTAGTGAGCTATAGACAAGCACTACATCAATAAAGGCTAGTGAGCTATAGACAAGCACTACATTAATAAAGGATAGTGAGCTATAGACAAGCAATACATTAATAAAGGATAGTGAGCTATAGACAAGCACTACATAAATAAAGGCTAGTGAGCTATAGACAAGCACTACATCAATAAAGGCTAGTGAGCTATAGACAAGCACTACATTGATAAAGGCTTGTGAGCTATATACAAGCACTAAATTAATAAAGGATAGTGGGCTATAGACAAGCACAAAGTTAATAAAGGCTAGTGAGCTATAGACAAGCACTACATCGATAAAGGCTAGTGAGCTATAGACAAGCACTACATCAATAAAGGCTAGTGAGCTATAGACAAGCACTACATTAATGAAGGCTAGTGGGCTATAGACAAGCACTACATCAAAAAAGGCTAGTGAGCTATAGACAAGCACTACATTGATAAAGGCTAGTGAGCTAATGACAAGCACTACATCAATAAAGGCTATTGAGCTATAGACAAGCACTACATTAATAAAGTCTAGTGAGCTAATGACAAGCACTACATCAATAAAGGCTAGTGAGCTATAGACAAGCACTACATTAATAAAGTCTAGTGAGCTATAGACAAGCACTTCATTAATAAAGGCTAGTGAGCTAAATTAAGGAGGGGAGAAGAATTACCTGCAGTTGTAACAGAGTCAGAAAAATACAAATGACTATACCAGGATTTGGAACCTGGAACCCTGTGGCTTAGGAGTCCAAAGCTCTTTCAATTAAACTAAAGGATTTATCCTACAGTACAAGCTGTATGTAGAAACATTGATAATACTCTCTCTAGAGACAAAGCCATCCTAGTTTCTTACTTAGGTAATAACAAAGTTTTGAAACAATGTAAAGGAACCAACTATAGCACTGCAATGCAGAAAAATACTTGTGGCGTCAACAGCCCAGGTCCCAATGTGGGTGCAAAATGTAAAGGAGACTGAAAAATACAATTAACTATTCTGATATTGTAGTCATGGTCCCTTTGGTTAGGATTCAAATGCTCTCAGTATTGAGCTAAAGGATTAATACTACAGTACAAGCTGTAGTAACATTGATAACACTGGGCAACACATATCTAAATCAAAAAGATTAAGAGTAATGAACTCTTATTTTCACCATCTTGAGAAATTTGTGCACTGAAACAGGAATTCAGCTTTAATGAACAATTTGTTTTTAAATTATTTGTGTACTTGTAGGTATGCAAATTAAGTAAAATAGCACATAACTTGGTCTAGTATTATCTGTTAATGATTCACAGTATTTAGTAAAAAGGT
>JAUMGZ010161181.1:0-14532 GCA_032359645.1 Pododesmus macrochisma
TGGTCTCGGTCAGAGGTCAATCTATTTGTGGTCTCGGTCAGAGGTCAATCTATCTGTGGTCTCGGTCAGAGGTCAATCTATTTGTGGTCTCGGTCAGAGGTCAATCTATCTGTGGTCTCGGTCAGAGGTCAATATATCTGTGGTCTCGCCCCTATTATGACGATTATGTAGGCGCTTCGCTGATTGGCTGCTGGGAAAGGTCACGGCAACTACCTTTCCTATCGGCGTTCTTAAGATCTACCCTGCGGATAACGGAAGCAAGTGAGAACTGGTTTTAGTCAAATTGCTTTAAAGCCAGCCTTTTTTAAAAAAAAAAAAAGATGGGCAGTAGTTAGTCCAAAAAATATATTAAACCCTTAAATGCCATTTATATATCAATTACGGACTGGAAACATTAATATATATATATATATATGTGTGTGTGTGTGTTCATATGATGCACTTTTCAATAGTAAAGTGTGAACGTTGCTGCTTCAAAAATATATACCAACAACATTGCTGACAGTAGGGTATATATATATATATGATTTCACCAGCAACAAAATAATTTACTAAAACGTTTAGTTTGTAAATCTTAAAATCATGATTTTCTTGATATTGGAAATATAACCCCTTATCCTTCACGTAGGCGTTTATCTGTGTAACACCGTTTAATTGTTCATTAACACATTCCCGTAATTTTTTTGTTTCCGTTTTACAAATCATGCTGTATAATAAATACAGATTTACGTCTGCAATCCTAAATATGATGTGAATAATTTACATGATTGACGGACAATGAAGTTGGTAACTTGGGATTCAAATCTAATCCGTATTTTATGTATCTCCGGCTGGCGATGTTGACAAGGTACTGAATGTGTTTTCCAACGCAGGAGAGCGCCAACGTGAATACAAATCAAGAAAATTTGGACGGAATCCCGGAATCTTTGTCGTTAAATTGTGTAGAAGGAAATAGAAGAGACAGCTCGTGTTTAGCGTGACGCGAGGTGGAGTGCGAGCTTATGGTCTTCGCGGCTCCCGAGGGACCCCCACAATTAATCAGCGTCTTTCTGTATCTATCAATCCCTCTTAAGGGTTCTAATTTACATCAATTTGATGGCGTACAAATCTTTCACTGATCCTTATCAGTGCACGCTTTGTATATTTTCTGGAGCGACAAAAAGTCGATCAAATTGTACGAGCAAATTACATGGAAATTAAAAAACCAGATCTCCTCACAAATAAACTGCAGTATTGAGCTCAGTCGAGGGTTAATTCGAAAAGGGCGAAGTTATTGACGCCATATTGAACCACATTGTTCGGTTGTCATTAAATAAAAAGCATGCGTTGACAGGTGATTTCAATGAAGCGGGATTGATTTTTTGATGTTTTTTCGTAGTTTGAGAGAATTCTCAAAAGTACAGAAACCAAATGACAGAAAACGCGTTGATGGGAAATTAAAAAGGAAAGTAGTCACGTGATATTGACTAAATATTGGAAGGTACGTGTTGACGGTGGTCTGGGGTATAATTAGCTCGGGAGCGAGGGTAGAGGTACACGAATTTAGATTAACGGGAAAACAGGCGTGTTTTGTTAAGGTAAGTGTTTTACTCTCGTTTTTCTCACATGGGGAGCTTTCAACTTATTTGCGTTTGTTCTGTACATGTCAAACTGTATCACACAAACTACTCACGAAATCGGTCCGTGCATTTGAAAGCTATGCCACTATTTAAAACGACATGTTCCATATCCAATTATAAGCAGTTAATATTAGATTGAGTGACTTAGTCTAGACTTTCCGGATTAAACAGTTATCATGTTTCTTAGATGTAGTGTATGTCTCAGAACCATTTATAGTGGCTAAAAAAACATAAAAAGATTATTATGTCAAAGCATGTCAATATTTGTGGAATCTTCTGACAATGATTGCGTTAATGTAGTGAAACCTTAATGGTTTTTTTATTATGTACCTTGTATATACATCTAGATAAGTATTGAATGTTTCCATGATCTAGAAAGCTTTGCTGGCTGGAGTTTATTATGCTCTGGTAAGTTCACAAAAGTCAGACAGGTTAAACGTTAAAGGCTAGAAAAATTTGGAGAGAATGCTAAATCGGTACTTTGACTCTTGTTTGTCGAACAAGTATTGTAATGTACTGCAGTTTAACCCCTTGACATTCCTTTATAAAGTTCTAAAAGAGTTGCCGGTACCGCCATTGCATTGACTCGTGCTTCTTCCTATGTACTTCCCCAGATGGTCCCGTTCCTTTTGTACTTCTCTTCATGTCCTATCATTAGGTGTTCCTCCATTACTTTGTCGTCGTGACGTCACTAAAACTGAGCGGAAGTGACGTAAACTCCTATCTAACATCTAATGTCACCATACGAGACACACGAAGTACAACCGTGGATTAAATTTCTTTCAATTTCACAAAGATTCATATAACTTTAAACTATATAAACTATAATACGCTTGCAGAATGTAAAAACTTCCGAGAATTTTTTTTAACGTTAATCATCCTTGTGTTTGAACTTTCAGACAAATTTAATATCATTCAAATTTTTAGATTTGATTAACTTATAATAAGATATACGTTTAAAATGACTTCCAATGCTCGGTAGCAGAGGAGGGAATAGAAAAAACTATTACACGAAAAACAATAATGAATGTATATTTATCATTGAGATATTGTGGTAAAGGGGGCAAACCACAAATAGACGCGTTATCACAACGTTTGAACCAAAAGTATTACAGACATTTCCCAAATGTCTCTTTAATTGACCTTGTGAAGTAGGTGTAGTTAACATACAAACACGTGTCCCATATACATTTTATGACCATACATGTATTTAACAACATGGGTGTGTATTGCTGTAAACAACAACTTTTTAACTGAATGTAGAAAACTTTTTCTTGGGAAATTCCTAAGACTGAATTTAGAGTGATTTTGTGAAGCTTCCATTTTGTTGTCGGCTTACAACATGTCAAAATTTACTGTATACAGCACATGCAGTTGATGTAGAATATACTGTGGAACTAATCACAAGAATAAAAGTTTTATCATTTCATCACTAAACAATCTTTTGAAAATAGATATGGTCAGAATGATGTTTATAACTAATGATTTATTTATGAATTTAACTTTATATTGGTTGTGTCGTTGATGGTAGGGGACAACTAAATGCATACATATTATAAACGGAACCCGTTCATTAAAACTAAAAATATAAACCATAGCTTCAGTCCTATTCGCTGGAGAAACTAATACTTGCGTTGCAACGGCCTAGCCTGTTCGACGTCAATTAAGGAAGAAAATGTAGTCCGTCCCGAGATTTCAGCTTTGTTGCTAGAAAAAAGAGATATTTCATTTTTTGAATTTGAATTTAATAACAATAACGATTTGTTAACAAACATTAATGAAAACTGTAATTGTTATGGATTTTTTTTGAAAAAACATAAACTGCCTTGTCTCAGCGCGTAATTGAATCTACATTCTCCTGCTGTATCTAAATTCTACAGAAACAATCAGCCGCTATGTATCACAGAGTGTAAATATATCATAATATGCACATCAAATGATTGGAAATAAAAATGGTCTTGAAGTAGACATAATTTGTTACTGTAACGGTTGTAATTATAAGCATAATAAGCTTTTTTTAAAAAGATAACCCGAAGTTTTAAAAGTTTAAAATGACACTCGATAATCTTCAAAATGAGCATTAACAGTATTTCGTACTTGTTTCCTCGTTCGCATCATTTACTATGTTGCAATGAAGAATGTTTTGAGTGCCTTATGGAATTGAAAGTGAAGTATGCAATCAAACTCTTAGTTTGGACATGACTACAGGTCACATACATGTTTTGTATTTTATTATATAAACTTAGGAAAAAATTATTTTTAAAATAGTGATTTTGATTCATTTAATAGTTACAAGGTGTCTCTCTTTTAAATCATTTTAAATTATATTCAAGCTATGAAACTACGTAATTCTAAATCCTTGGTTTAAACCTCGTATTAAACCTTAGCGTAAAAAAGATATAGCTTGCTCCGTCGTTGTCTAGCGATCGTTGTTACAACGAGGGAACATGATATATAGTAAGTCGGTGTCAGAGTTTATAGATATAGTGTCAATTGATATATATATAAATATATATATATACATATCATTGTTTATTTTATTTGAGTTTAACGTCCTTCAACTCAATTTAATGCCATGTCGAGACGGTGTCTGCTTGTGACAGAGCGCACTTATGGCGACTATATAGTGCTGTCTCACTGAAATAACACGCCGCAGACACATTGCCATAATACTTCACTTGGTAACATTATCTTGACACCGAGCCAATCGGTTCTCCTCCTAAAAAGAAATGTTGAGTGCTAAACAGCGCGGCCGAAGAACGAAACCGCGCCTACGTAGAAATGATGAGCGCTTAGCAGGCAGCGAGAAGATTACCCTATTCTAACGTTTAATAAGTTTGGCGCGGCCGAAGAACGAAACCGCGCGCCTACATAGAAATGATGAGCGCTTAGCAGGCAGCGAGAAGATTACCCTATTCTAACGTTTAATAAGCTTGGCGCGGCCGGAGAACGAAACCCCGCCTACCGAACATCAAGCGAACGCACTTACCACAAGCGACCGCGCCAGTACATAAACTGTCCATTTAAAACTCTTCAGTATAGTATGAACCAACATGAATGAAACAAATGATAATTAAAATGTAGATTAGTCTACGTCTATGCATTGACAAGCACGTGTTATGTGCATTCAGTATGTCAGTAGCGTTCCTCGACATGTTTTATGTTTGCTCATTATACCATTTTCTTGATTTAATTGCACACTAACTTTGAAATTAATTATTGATTTACGAACATGGCAGCTTCAGTTAGAATATTTATGACTGTTTTAAAATATACGGGGAATATACGAAGACCGCGTAATGTAATTGAGTTGTGTTTTCCAATTTTAATTTTCTTAAATCTAAGATTATTTCTAATTCAAACAACATACTTCAATTAGTATGTTGAGATAAACTGCTGTAAGATTACTTTAAAGAAATGTTACACAAGTGGAGAAATAAATTGCTATCAGCTTTTAATGTTAAGATTTAATTAATTTTTCAATATACATGTTGTATAGCTATCCTCTTACTGCTCAGTTTTACGGATTTCTTATATAAGATGAATTACTTTGTAATGGTAAATTTGAAATCTCCAATATGTTTTACTGAGTGATCTAGTTCTTGTCATCTGTCAACCCATTGGATATTCTGTTTCTGAGTAGCCCTCTTTAAAGGCTTATTTAGTTACACGTAGAAGCGAAACTAGTTATAATAGCATTTCCAAAGGGATAAAATACTTTTAGGGCTCTAAATTAGTTTTAGATATGGTTTTTCGGGAATATTAAAAACGAAAGTAGAAATGACGTTAAACGTACTAGTTTTTACATGTAAAGTTGTTTAACAATGGTCAAAATATCTAATGAAAACCTTCTCGCTGTACAATTATGAATCATTTGTTTACGTTAAGTAAGCAATTCTTGAATTAGTGATTAAGAAACAAGCCAATATTCTGTATTGTCATCCGGATTCGGTGTCCCACTTGGTTTTAATATAAGATATACTAGATTGATTTTAGAAGTACTTCTTCTTTCCCTTAACAAACATTTCAAACCTCTTCTGATTTCATTCCCGTCAATTTAAGTAACTATTTAATGACGTTTGGAACCCAGAAGAGGAGTTCCGAACGTATTTATCAAATTAAGAGATGTAATATTTACCGACTGCTGTCCTTTGTTGATCGTTATACTTTTCTAAATGGAATTTAAATGCTTAAGTTGAATATGTTCGGGGTTCACGTGAGTAAATATATATAAGCAATTGACTACCGGGTGCTATTTATTGCACGTCTGCTTTGCTTAGGTTGCCATTACAGGAATGTTTAAACGGTCGTCTGCAAAGCCCTGTACACTCGCAAGAAGACAAAGAAAAGGTTATACGTTGTAAAATTGATCAGTATATAAATGTCAATGTATAGAGAATGTTATTGTTATCAGCAGTTATCACCATTTTTAAGTAAAATCTGCAGCCCTGTGCATGTATTAGTATAACAGTCGCATATCATATTAACTGTATAGATAGATAAAGGAGAAAAAGCATGGCGAATTCCGACAGGTAGGATAATTGAAGAGCATAGAAACGATGGCCAAAAACAACGTATAGCGATAAAAACCGGACTTTATGTAGGATGATTGTCCCCATTCGTTGTTAATGCGCTCAAAGATTGACATCAGTACATCAATTAAAATTATTTGTAAACTTGGCAAAATAAAGCATGTCAAAACATAATTATCTTCTTTTTTTACTTCATAATAAACATGGAGTTTCCATGTATTTGCTTTCCTTTTTCCAGTACTATATTGGATTAAGATATGATTATAAGACAGAATGTTCCCATGCTTGCTAAGAAAATACGTTACATGTCTATTGCGACCGTGGATTATTACTACATAACTACTGGAAATAACACATGCTATACAATATCTGCATCTCAAGGAAAACATCTCGAAAACCAAACCCCTTTTTAACATTAATCAAGTTACATCGTACGATGTGATATTATCGGACAGTCGCCACACAGAAAGCGGTAATCATTAATCCGACGTTATCAAGTGTATTATAGCAATCTTACAAAGTGACTTATTTAATTAAGACGTTGTTCGCTGTGTGCCGCATGCTTATGATATGTTTACACGTGCTTGAACCCATTGAACCTCGTTTGAGGTATGCGTATGTATTCAACAATGTCCAAATGGCCTCTGTCGCATTCTAAGGCATGCAGGAATTAGCATTCATATCGCAAACAACTGTATGGGTCATTTAAAGTAGACTTTTGCTTCTGTTGTCCTTGGTCATCTGGAGGTAACCTTTTTTACTGCTGTGTTTTTGAACGACTTTCGAGTGGCTTCGTGTGTCTTCCTTTATTTCATGTTATAAGCCGCGGCTGTTAACCCGCGGCGGCATTGTATACAATCATATAATTTGTACTTAATACGACGTAGGTACATGTATAGAAATGTATTTTGTATAAAGACGTTTGCCTTTTATACAGAACTAAGCGTCTTGTTATAACTAATGATTTAGCAGAGCACAGGTTTGTTGACTTCATCATTAGATAGCATCTTTCTTTTCAGGAAGACATGTTTTGATTTCATTCATACAATCAACCCCTTGACCTTGACATGAGTGTAAGAAAGTAATAAATATTCACCTGCTTTTGATAAAAATAAGATTGAACAGACGAAAACAAATATAACACATTAGTAAACAAACAATGGCCAGATAAGAAACAAATACAATCAATGTCATTTCCAATCTCTGTAAATCCATGCGGACCAACCTAGAATTGTCGTTCGCTTCTCTCACAATATACCTCAGTCGGCAAACCTCGGTCGATTCCGTACCTCACATCGAACCTCGGCCGTACTAGGTAAAGTAATATGCAAATCGTGTCAGGGAAGGTAATCAATTTATAGACATGGCCACTCACGTGATACAGTCGAGATTAAGGGCAAATTTGTTTTCCACAAACTAGTTTCAGTTTCGACCAGTTCAGTAGACTTTCCATTTTGTTAGTTTAAACCAGCTTTTTGCTTTGATGCTTGTAAACTAAAACCGGTTTGCTAAACCGATCCAACCTCCTCGCCATGTGGTTCAGAAGGATTAGTGCACAGAGCAAGATGGCGGCTGCCACAATCATGGGCACCTGTAGCACAAAATGTTGGAGTAAAAAGTTCTCATATTACAATGTATATTGGGTCTTATTAATAAACGGGAATGGCTTGCGGTTAATGTAGTTTTCGTGACAATGTAAGGGTGTTTTATTGGAATTTGGCTGCAGTCTATGGCTTAACAGAGAAGCAAACGTTTCCTTATTCAACTTAAATCGTTTACGAAAACTCTTCATCTCTAAACTCTTGAAGAGTAAAGGTGATTTTCTTACGTAGAGACGAATCAAAGCTTTCACGGCTGAAAGTGTTTTATGTTATCAAGAAGAAGCTAGGCCTATATTTTCAGTACCATCAAAAGTGTCTAAATTGTTAAATATGTTGGCTATAACAAGTGTTTATTCATTGGATGCCATTTTTGTAAATAGAACTATTTATTTGTTTCCCAAGAGTAAACGGGGTTGAGTTTAAGAACCGGTTTGAAAACTAGTTTGAAACCATGAACCAAAACCTGAACTAGTTTATTTGCAACAAATTCGCCCTCAATGTAGTAACGAAGTGAAAGGAAACGGCCGAGATGCGACGAGTGCTTAAATTATACCTCTGTCAACGTCTAGAAAATAGTTCTAGTTGTTTACATGTAGACTTGATAGTACTGCGCGAAACAATTTCTGTTAAGAATAAGGACTTACGACTTATAATGAAATTAATTCCAAAAATAATAAACGCCGTCATTGGTCGGTGACATTCGATAGTCTCCGTCATTGGTCGGTGACATTCGATAGTCTCCGTCATTGGTCGGTGACATTTGATACTCTCCATCTTTAATATTGTTTCAGTACACGTATACTCTCTAACCTTTATTGTCCGAGTACACGGATGTTTTCCTAGAATATTTATATTATATATTCTATAAAAAAAACCGTAAACCCAGTTTTAGGTCACGATGGCATACATTATTGATTTAGATGATAGAGGTGTGTTTATGTTTGCGTAACCGATTTACTTTGTTAACCAACCATGACGCTATGTCGTTATACGTGTAACAAGGCAGTTAAGTAGCCAAGGAATTAATACACATTATACTTCCTTCTACAAAGTGATTGTTGTTAATTGTTTTGCGTTAGAAATGTTCCATTTCTTGATTTGTTAAATCACTATTGATAATTACATTAATACCGCGCATTATAAGACACAATGAGAATTAAATGCTTATATTATGTAAGTAAAGCAGGTCCTTAGTTATTGACGTTTAACATCACTTTCGCCGGGATATAAAGTTTAAACAACAATTTACGTTTTTTTTCGTCTTTCGATCAATCCAATACATGATTTGATCCTCGCGATCGGTAAGAAACCGCAGGTTTAATCTAGCATCTTACTAAGCTGCATGAAGACTATGGACATAAATATGAGTAGCACCAGAACTTGTTGAATTAATGTTAGAAAATGTGACAAAGTGGGGCTATATATGTAAGCATCAGTAACGTGAGGTTCCAGTGGGACGGCACTATAGGTGTTCAGGTAGCGTTGCCGTCAAGACGTTCATGTCTCACATATAAAATCTATTTTTTTTTTAATTAGGCAATGTTCTCGCTTACTGCTTACATTTCTCGGTAGAGGAATGACTTGTTTGCTCGGTGTCAGGAAAATGTGACCGAGTGAAGTAAAATGTATCATGTCTGCGGTGATATATTGCATTTAGGTGGCACTAAAAAGTCGCCATGATTTCGCATTTTCACAAACAGACACCGTCACGACATGATATTGTCATTTGTCGAGGGGATGTTAAACCCAAACAAGCCGAATATTTTCTTTTCTGTTCACTCAGTTTCGACGGCATTACTTTATTTTTTGAAGGACAATGACATTCGAAACGATCAATAATATTACGGCATTACTGAAAATCAAGTTAATCAGTTAATAATAGCACTGACTGTCTTTCGTGGCAACTCTCATCTAAAAATTGGACTTCATTTGTCAGAAAGTGATCCGATAAATTGGATTTTAATTATCAATTTGTCGTTTCGAATTCCTGTTAGCGTTAATAACCATTGGCAAGTTTCCATCATTTTCACCAAGTGATCCCCCTTGTTTCGCTCTCCGTTAATTTGCCTCCATTTGAGTTTTCTTGTAGTTTGATGAATTAACACAGTCACGGCACGTGTCAACCCTACAGATGGCGCACCACACCGGAAGTAGACGATAGGAACAATATCAAGTACTAATCCCTAGAAAGAGTTCTAGTGACCCAGTAATTGATTTGCAGTAACTTTGTGAACTTTCGATTACCTTTTTCAATGAATTTCTATCTGCGTTTAAAACATAAAAATCACATGAAGAAGATGTGTATTCCCATTTGACTACTTCTGCACAAAGTGACAAGTTCTACATGTAGTCTGCTGTACGTTATTTTATGTATGTAATTCTGTCGTTATGAATGAGATTTCACCATCTGTATTTGTCTTTATAATGGGTCGGCAGTAGCTGCTTCATTCTATTGTATAGGTTTAGGAATTGACACTGCGTCAATGCGTTGCTGCGGAGCTCAAAACTGTTTACATCAACAGTAATTTGTAATTTATAATAATTGTGTAAATATTGATCATGAATCAGTACTACAATATTGTTTATACATTTATAAAAAGTCATATTTGAGATTTTAAAATAATGTGTAGATCATGCAGGCATTTAACGGGCTTGACATGCATGTATGCACACCAATAAATCATTGCAATGACATACCACAAAGGGCGTGTATTCACATGAGCAGTGTTCGTTGTATATATAAATAGGTATATGGCATAGTTGAGCGAGATGTTAGACTGGTTACTAATACCTCTCACGTTTCTATAATACAATAACCTTAAGTTTTTAAATAGTCCATTAGAAAAATATTTCTTAGATAGTAATGGAAATTGTGCACTTCACATTTTGGACACGTTTAACAATTATTTTCTTTTTTATTAAACCATACACCTCAATCTAAGATTCACCAATTATCTTTTGACAGAAAACTAATGATTTAAAGACAAATATTATGCACAGTGGGTTATTTTTAAGATAAAAATTTACCACGAAGAAGTCCTCTAAGACTACATTGTACCTGCATTATTGGCAGTGTTCTGAAAAAACTTAAATATCTTCATGAAACTAAGTATAATATGAACAAGCGTTTGTTATTGCATAATGATTAATGCAGGTGAGTGCAATTGTCAGTAATCGACCAAAAAAATATATAATCAAAAATGTAAGCATATTGGCATGATTTGTTGAAATGTATTTCCATTTTAAAAACAACCACCACACAACGTAAATGCCTTGTGTATTACGATTTACTAGATTATATACATGTATAATCAACTGTTTTTCGGCCCAATTTGACGCTTGCGCCATTATAAAGTTTCTTGTATATGTTGTTTCATTATAAACGTGTATCTATCTATACGATGCAATCAACTACAATGTAAGTATCGTGTCATTGTAGCCTACTTATCAACCTGTCTACAAATAAAAACGCACACGTCAAGTACGCGGGAAAAACACATATATAAATTCAAGAATCAGCAATACACTTTTCATATTACTTTTATAAATTGTAGTTCTCAATTCGTGAAACGGGCTAATGTAAACGGATGAGATTTGGACTGCTTTTTGTTCTACACCTAATATAAAAACACGATTTAAAGCTGAATCAGATGTTTTTTATTTAAAATTGTCTTATCTTTGAAATAAGAAAATATGGACTATCATTGTTGGTAATTAGTATTAACCTTTGTTCCTTGTGTTAATCTATATATCACATCATTTCAAATTACCGCACAGCTTTTAAAAGAAGTATACATTATACGTGCGTTTTAAGTTGCACTGTGCAATTTATCAATTCGTTAGAAACATAAATTTTGTAAAGTGCTAATTGGAACACATGTTGACATAGTTGAAGTTGAGAATTGTGTATATATTGGGACAGTGCATTAGTTGTATTGTTAGTTAACTAATGGATTCAATTATGGATGGAACAGTTTTCTGTCACCACATGACAAGCGTGTTGTTGGCAAAGATGAAAGCGTCGAGTGAACCAGAACTGCGCAATATTGCTTAATAAAACGCATTTTTGTTGATTTTATAGTCAGGCGTATCACTGATAACTGGTTTGTCTGACACGATTGATTCCTTAATTCCGTCTTTAAGCTTGAAATAAAAATAAGTGACTTTAAAAGTACCAGAGTAGCAGGTAAAAAAAAAGCCCTGTCGTAGAAATTTCGATTTTATAGATATCAGCATAAAAAACAGAGCGTAACTTAGAAACAGCAGTCAAGGTTACTAACCAGGATACATGTATGAGTCAGCGAGGTCATATCGTATAGTGTTCATTCAGGATCGATGGTTATTTATTCTCATACTTAAAGAAACTTTTTCCAAATATATTTTATCTTTCATTAAATGGATTCCCAGTTGTGTCATACTAACAACTGGTATAGGCTATTGTGTTGACGGCAACGATTGGACCGTAGAATATCAGGGGAGGTAACCAGACTACATATTTCATTTGAACAAATGATCAAGTCAATTTCGTATTTTACTATCACGTAGTGAATTACCAGTTTGTTGACCAAAGTTCATAGGCCAGACACAAAAAACCCATAATTTACACAGACAGAAGATGACAAATACCAAGATTGAATAGACTTATTAAATAGTTAACCCCACGACACTGACGTGTAATTTGTTCCAGTTGATGTATGATGATGTGATTTTAGCAAAGAGTGATGACGTATGAGTTCGCACGTGCTTATTGGCGACGTTTTTGAACTCAGTGTTTATTCAGGGTGTGAATGCAAGGTGATAGAACATTTACCGTAAGATAAGTTTGATATATGTGGTTCTCGGACAGACTGGACAGTACGAAGAATCCCAGTAAGTATGCAAACGTCTTCCTGATAATTATGTGACGTTGACATTCGGTACACTGAGAGGACACACATTCACACCAAAAACCAGTCTCGTTGTGTTTCGAGCTCTTGTGTTTCTCGCCCAGATTCTAATGGGAGACGAGGTTAGAATGAATGAGGAACAAATCTGGGTCATAGGGCACTTAATGTAGCATGTACATGATCTACTTATTGGGTGTCACGTGACATTTTCGGGCGGAAAATGGCAGATCTAGGTGCCAGCAGCAGTAATCAGATTAACTAACAGGTCTTACGTCATTGCGTTACTCACACCAATGTTGTAAAACGTACTACAGTCTTAAACTTAATACAATTGTAAAGGGGAAATAAGATCTTGGTAGCTAAAGTTTATCACAAATCTTATTATACAGCGGTTCAAGGATTTTAGTTGGGGAGGGGGGATGTACACAACGCAAACATTTAAACGGCGGGTACACATGACTTTCAGTAAAAATGAAGTGAATTTTAACAAAATGTGTGAGTTAAGGTAGAATTTTGCAATATAGTAGAGCCACCACTGCAATGCATCGTGCAAGGGGTATAGTTGCCAATTCATGGACTTTTTGAAATATAGGTTGCACTCGATTGATATGTTGGCATATAATCAAAATTGCATACGGAATCAGACATGTCACGTAAAAATGGCCCTTACCTTAATCAAACATTAAATTTAAAACTGTCACCCTTTACGTATTCACTAATGTGACATGACCGTGTGCCAGTGATCTTTTTCTTTTTCGTTTTGATAAAAAAAAATTAAAGTAATATTAAACCCCATTGGAACTGCATGCCAATATGGTATTTTAAAAAGGCTTGAGTTCACATTAACGAAATTGTCCATACTTTTATTTAACATTTAAGCATTTTAACGTCTCCCAAATCTCTCTTGACACTGTGCGTGTCGTTATAGCCACATTGCACGGTCGATAAGCTAGACTTTCCTTCTTGGCACTAAAATCGGTTTTGTCAAGTCAGAAGTTTAGAATATGGAGAAGCGGCGATATAAAACACATTGTCAACTAAAAGGGAATCATTTTTAGGGAACTAGACAAAGTAAAATAAAAGACTCCTTAATATTTCGCGACACATTTTCTTTGGGTAATAAGTCCATCGATGATGATCTTCAAGCGTGATAAAAGCACTAACAATACCGTGTATAGTCTGCACATGGTACAAAGTGTGGCCGTTTTATTGGGCTGTTCGTGCAAGTTGGTCTATAATAACTTTTGTTAATGAACAACTTATTGGTTCGTGAATATTCTATCTTTATTAACAATTCAATGTTACCTCAAAAAGCAGGTGAACGAGCCAGCTTTTTATTCGCCACTGGAAGCAGACGCGAGGAATACATTTAAAGGGGAAGTGATGTAGGTTTCTATGTTTGTTTCAATGGGGTTTAACGTCCCTTTCAACTCATGATAAGGTCATATCGAGAAGACGTCTGCTTGTGACATTACAGTGTTTTCTCGTTAAATATTATTAAAAATAGCATTGCACTGCTTTCAGTTGGCATTCATAGGATGTCACACTAGACAAAGGTAAATCCAACATGAAGCGCGTTACAACTTTTATACTATTTGCTATCCCACTGTAACGTATTGTACAGTAATGAAAACAACGGTTGTCTCCCCTCGCATCATGACCAAATACTCAAAAGTGGTAAAAACCAAAGAAACGTCTTAAAAAATGTGTGAATATTTTCAAAAATTTGATAAGGCTTGCATCTTAAATACTTATGCAATATATGTTTAACAAACTCTAGTGAGATAAAACCCGATATCCCATCCTAACTCGTTGCGGAACGTATATTTATTACATTTTACTAGTGAAATATAGAGAAATATCCTTTAGATAAATCTGTTATCCTTCACCAGTG
>JAUMGZ010161181.1:14632-28570 GCA_032359645.1 Pododesmus macrochisma
AAATATAGAGAAATATCCTTTAGATCAATGTGTTATCCTTCACCAGTGAAATATAGAGAAATATCCTTTAGATAAATCTGTTATCCTTCACCAGTGAAATATAGAGAAATATCCTTTAGATCAATGTGTTATCCTTCACCAGTGAAATATAGAGAAATATCCTTTAGATAAATGTGTTATCCTTCACTAGTGAAATTTAGAGAAATATCCTTTAGATAAATCTGTTATCCTTCACTATTGAAATATAGAGAAATATCCTTTGGATACATCTGTTATCCTTCACTAGTAAAATATAGAGAAATATCCATGAGATAAATGTGTTATCCTTCACTAGTAAAAATATAGAGAAATATCCTTTAGATAAATCTGTTGTCTTCACTAGTGAAGATAACAGTTTTTTGCACTGGGGATATTCATCCGCACTAAAAAGTGTTTACGAAGGAACATTTTTATATCACTGTCTGTAACTTTGATTAATTTTGAACTATTTAAACCGTTTCAAACATTTTTAAAAAAAGTGTGTGATGTTTTTATATGTGTTTTTAATCAATTCTTTATGAACTACTTTTTGTGCGGACTTATTGATGCTTGGGGTAAATGTGTCACGACACTACAGTTGATTCACGATACATTCAATTTGAAATGGTAAAAAATAGATAGAGAAAATGTAATAAACAGAAAATTTAATATTGTTTTCTTGAAAATATCATAATTATTTCACTCGTGAGACAGAATTCTTTGAAAATATCAGAATTCTGCCTCAATTGTTAAATAAATTTGATATTCAAGAGAACAACATTGAATAACCTCTCTCTATATATATATAGCAACTCCACTCGATGAAATATAATTGTTATTCATCACGAAAAAGAATATCCTCTATCTACCACTAAGATACCTGGGAAGGTCGTTCAAATAAGAATAAGGACAAACTCAATAGATCAAGTAGGATATTAAGAAATACCTTTCTTTAATTATTTATTTAAATTTAGTCTGAAACATTTCATTACCTATAGTATGTTTCGCATAAACATTGGTTATGTATTCTCAATATTATTTAGGTCTCAAAACCTACGAATATACAGTACTAAATAACCCCTTGTAAATATTGTCCTTGTGAAATATTGGAACTGCCTTTATTATTCCTAAAATAAAAAATTAACTGCAGTGACGCGTTTTTCGTTTTGGTTTATTAATGACACGAAGAGGAATCCGTTAAATATAAGTACCCGTTAATTGCTTGCAATTTAAGTGTGTATTCGTGCGCGAAGTCATAAAAAATTTACCTCCTCGAGGAGTGCCAGGTGTTAAGTTGTTCGTGTCTCTTAAAGCAGTATATATTTTCATGATAGCACGTATAATCGGCTATAACTACCACCAGCTTTGCACGCGACGACACCACAAAGTTGAGTTTTATTCTAATAATATCAACAAATCAATCATGCATGCAAAATATAAATATGGCGTGTCTTATCGTAAACAATACATTTAGCTTCATCTCAAGTTTTGAAGAATGCAATGATCATAAATCGAATCCGAATAAGAAAATATTTCCGTCAAAGCGGTTCCCAGTTACTTACGGCTTCTTCTTCTTCTTCTTCTTCTTCTTCACAAGAGACAAGAAATAGCTTAAGTACTATAAGCCAACAAACTAGAATATATATGTTGTTTTTTCACGCCATGGAATCTATTGGTAGTAGGAACCATATCTTTCTTATAACATTACTGACATTAGAACAGTTATACTAAACGGACCTACGGAACGATATTAGGACATAAATAAGGCGAACAAATTATCGCAAATTTTACAGTGACGTCCGTCTTGTTTTTGTCGTATTATAGTGTTGTCGTAAGATCACCATGATGTTTGTCGACTTATCGTGTTTTCGTAATAAAAGCTCACTATGACTTTTGCCGTATAGCCCACATAATTAGGATTACCCACTTTAAACATAATATATTCTTTTAAAATGCGTTATAAATCTTTATCTTAAAAAAAAATGAAAATTGAAAGCAAATTATGTATCACATAATATATTCACGTCATTTTTTACAATGCACTTGTCCAGAGACTAGTCTACGGGATTTCCCAAAAGTTACAGCTGAGCCGTTGAACCAGTTACGCAGGGAGCACACGTTTAATACTAAGGGCGCGTGACAGAAATTTGCACAATCCGGGTCATCTGTGCACTAAAAGTAAAGTTAAGTATAGTCAAGAGAGATTCCGAATTTGACTTCCGCTTCCTGTAAATGACTTTTCATTGGAGGTCATTGTTTCTGCCGCCATCTTTGTGTACAACAAACAGTCGTAATTTGTAGACCTTTCTTTACTAAATTAAAAACGAAAATATGCAATGAAAAAACCTAACAATGTTTCATTGAACAAAGCATTTGTAACATTATAAAGTTCGTATGAACTCAGTATTGCATGCATTTATTTGGAATCAACTGTCTGAGTACCCGTAGGATTGTTTGTTTTATTTGGGTTTAGCGTCCCTTTAATTCCTTTTAGATCATATCGAGACGGTGTCTGCTTGCGACAGTGCGCACTTATGGCGACTTGATAGTGCTGTCTCACTGAAATATCACGCTGCAGACACATTGACATGATACTTCACTCGGTCACATTATACTGACACCGAGCCAACCAGTCCTTATCATACCCATTAAGGTTGCGTGATAAGCAGGGAGCGAGAAAAGTGCCCAATTTTAACGTCTTGGGATATGGCGTCACAAGGATTCGAACCTGCAATCGCGGATTCTCTTCACCAGTGTACCAACACGAGGCAAACAAGCTTTTTTTCTTTAAGGCGAACACGCTTACCACTCGGGCACCGCGCCGGTCGAGTATCCGTAAGAGCTTACAGAGAACTAGTATTATATGTAGTATTGTATTGCGTTGCTGTAAAAACCACCATACATTTCGTCTTATCATATTATTCCTATTAAGAAAAATATTTGAGCTGCGCAAGTTACGTAGTGTTAATATGCATGTCAATATGACTGAGTATGCAAAATTGTTAAAACAATATAGATATACAGCTAGTTGATGTATGTCACTGGTGAGGATCAAGCTTAGTATGTATACGTATGCCATATGCTGACATGCATTCAATCTAATAAGTGTGTCATGTACGTAGCTGTATGCTTCAATTTGATGTATCTGTGTGTGTTCGAGTAAAAGCTTGAAATCTATAAATTTCTGAAAAGTTTAAAGATGTTCAACATACGCTTTCGGGATCACATTGGTCGGAATAAAAACCAGATGTACCGAACTCCTCTGGATTTTCTTTCATCAGAGATGTGTATGACAATCGCTATAAACCATACACTTATCAAAGTAACCACAAGTGCCAAATACATAGTCCATCATTTCATCTGCAAGCTCAAAGTCAATTGAAATGCAACTCTTGATTTAGCTATTAGTATATGTCTTGTCAGATTACTTATAGTCGTCTTAAGAAGTAATATCGTGTTGTACCCTTATACACATATTTTTAATTTTTAAATATAAACAGATTGAGTCATATTATAATATTTGATACATATGGCATTGTTTCAAGTGTTAGCTTTGGGAATGGGAGGTGGGAGTTTCATCCCCGGCCTCGTCAAGCCTAAGACGTTAAAATCATGTAATCTTCTCGATCCTTGCCAAGCACTCAGCATTTCCGTGTTGGAGAAGAAGGACTGGTTGGATCGGTGTCAGTATAATGTGACCAAGTAAATTAAAATGTCAGTGTATCTGCGGCGTGATATGTCGGTGAGATGGAACTATAAAGTTACCATAAGTGCGCACTGTCAGAAGCAGACACCGTCTCGATATGACCTAAATATGAGTTGAAAGGGACGTTAAAACCCAAATAAATGAAAGAAAAATAAGACAATATAAATAAATTGATTCATCGTTTTGAATCACCTTAGCACCCAGTTCTAGCTAAGTCATGTGATACAGTTCTAAGATTGGACGCGCGTGACGAGGGTGCGTCGTTATATACAGCCTAGCCGGAGGTCTTGGGTAATCTTATAAGCGACACTATTTACCTTTATATTGATCCTGGCGGTAAGTAATATAGATTATTAATGAAATAAGTCTAACTGAACAAATTGAGTTGGACGGCGAGCACCTGCCAGGACTAATAACGACTGACTGGTATAACACTTATTGGACATCAGCGCCGAACTGCCCGCATTGAATAACCAGTGTATATATGCTAACAAACACCGTTTCCTGAGGGGCACAACTCGAGACGGCCGTTTCATGCATATTTAATTTTTTTTGTCAAACAGTTGGCAAGTGTCTGTTAATTTAGGACATGCAGAATAATTTTGAAGAACAAACAATGGTCAGTGTGGCTTTCTGTTCGTTACTGGTACAGATCTGTACATGTAATACATGTTTGTCTCTATCTATGTTTGTTTGTTTGTTATATTTTGATTAATGTCCCTTCAACTCATGTGTAGGTCATATCGAGACGGTGTCTGCATGCAACAATGCGCATTTATGGCGACTTTATAGTGTTGTCGCACTGAAATATCTCACCGCAGACTCAATTGCAAGCTACTTAACACTGTAACGTGATCCTAACACCGAGTCAACCAGTCCTCCTCCTACCCAGGAAGGATGAGGGCTTAGCAGGGGGCTAGAACATTCTTAGGTTTTTACGCAACCTTGTATCGAACTCGCACCTTCCCGCTAACGACGCAAACAATCTAACACTAAGCTACTGCGACGAGTCATTAAATTTAAAATAAAAAACAAACTCAATAAATCAGGTAGGATAATGGCTCTGAGCCACCGAGACGGTTTGTCGCTTTTCAACACATATTGAAGTCATAGCTAAAGTTTGTAATACCTTATTATATATTCTTCGACATGCGGCTGCTGTTAATTGAAGATCATGAAGGGTGTTTGCTTGTTTATTTCTTTTTTAAGGCTGTGCACAAGAACATGCGTCATTCTTAAGTTGTATTCAATGCACTGTAACATGCGCCGTTTTTAAATTGTATTTAATGCACTGAAACATGCCATTTTTAAATTGTATGCAATGCACTGTGACATGCGTTATTTTTAAATTGTATTCAATGTACTGTAACATGCGCCATTTTTAAGTTGTATTCAATGCACTGTTACATGCGCCGTTTTTAATTTGTATTCAATGCACTGTAACATGCCATTTTTAAATTGTATTCAATGCACTGAAACATGCGCCGTTTTTAATTTGTATTCAATGCACTGTTACATGCGCCATTCTTAAGTTGTATTCAATGCACTGTAACATGCGCCGTTTTTAAGTTGTATTCAATGCACTGTAACATGCACCATTTTTAAGTTGTATTCAATGTCCTGTAACATGCCGTTTTTAAATTGTATTTAATGCACTGTAACATGCGCCATTCTTAAGTTGTATTCAATGCACTGAAACATGCCATTTCAAATTGTATTCAATGCACTGTAACATGCACCATTTTAAAGATATATTCAATGCACTGTAACATGCGCAATTTAAAGTTATATTCAATGCACTGTAACATGCACCATTTTAAAGATATATTCAATGCACTGTAATATGCGCCATTTTAAAGTTATATTCAATGCACTGTTATACATGCGCCATTTTTAAGTTGTATTCAATGCACTGTAACATGCGCAATTTCTAAGTGGTATACAATGCACTGTAACATGCGCTATTTTTAAGTTATATTCAATGCACTGTTCGTGCGCTATTGTTCATGTATTTCGCAGTTAAAAGTGACAGACGCTATTTAAAAGCTATCGCAGTTCCCGGCGATATTAGCTATTCTTACGCAGTTTCCGGCGACATTAGCTATTCTTACGCGGTTCCCGGCGACATTACATTAGCTATTCTTACGCAGTTCCCGGCGACATTAGCTATTCTTACGCGGTTCACGGTGACATCTTACTCAATGCCAGTGATATGACGCCTATTTAAAATTTTACGCATTACTCGATGATATGAGCAGCTTTAAAGTCTTCTGTTCCGTTTATATTTTATCATATATTTATATTCACAGAGACAAAACCGTTTCTAGTTGAGTAAAACCTAAGCATTTTCATCAGAAATGCGTGCGCAATACTAAGTCTTTCTTGGCATGTGTTTAGTTTGGTTTTTATTACCCATCTTTCTATTTGTTAAAGTTAAATCAGAAGAATTATCAATCGTAAGAGTATTTTTTTTACTTAAACCGTGCTTCAAAAGCCAAACTAACTACCAGAGTAAACGCATGTATAAAGTCTTGAATATTTTATCCTTTTTTGAATGGAAAATCAGCATAACATTTTATTCGTCTATTCCAAACTATAGTGATACGTTGTTATACTTGCTAATAACATTTAACTTGAATTAGAATGGTAAAAGTGCAAGCAATTGCATCTTCTCCGACGTTTGCGATACCCGTATGTTGTTGACTAAGTAATACTCTTATGGTGTTGACTTAGTAATACCCGTATGCTGTGATTGTACAAGTTTTCTATTTCTCTATAATTGTCAGAGATGTCATTTTTCCCTCCCAAAGTCTTAGACATAAGAATATACGATGCCAGCAACTTTAATAAATGTGTGTAAAAAAACTGCCCACTTACCACGCCATTGTAGATATGGCTTTTGTAATGTAATTGGCATTTATTGCAGATCATTTCCAACGTTAATCGTAATTCGTAAGTGACCAAGCATATATAATTACCCACGATTTATTGACCCGATATAAAACATAATGTTTTATTCAACAGCAATGCTGTAACGTGCATTGTGTTAATGAATAACGTGTTATGTAATTAACCAAGATGCATCTTCAGTCCAACCTGAGAATTCCTGCAATTTATGATAAAACAAAAATTGTTATATTTCGATTTATCAGACCTTAAGCCTCCACGAAATATAAGATTTCTTCAGTCGTGATTAAAAATTATCTCTTATTTAATCAGTTCTTTTTATCCGCTTTCTGAAATGTGACAGTTGTAAGACATTGGCACAAGAAAACGTCTTCCATATAGATATAGTAATGATGCATCGGTATTGGACTGACGGGACATGTTCATTGTTAGATGTTGTTAATGGTGGTTTTCCCGTTCGATCTTTACCAGCTGAAGTTCTTTCGTGAAATTGGTGATCGGAGGGTTCACCGAAACCAGTCTTCTCGAAAAACCAACTATAAAAAAATCCATCAAAAAAAGTAAGATCAGTTTTAATTCTAGAATTCAGCTTTATTCTTACAATTTTGTAGTAGATTTCTATTGCGCACTAGGTTACCCATTTAGCTATAAGGAAGAAGAGAGGATGGCGCTATTCCAACGTGCCACGTGACACAAGCGTTTACTAATTTAAACATGACATGACACAAGCGTTTACTAATTTAAACATGACATTCCTTTAATTACTAATTTAAACATGACATTCCTTCAATAACTTATTCAAACAGGACATTCTTTTAATTACTTATTTAAACATGACATTCCTTTAATTACTAATTTAAATATGACATTCCTTTAATTACTAATTTAAACAGTACATTCTTTTAATTACTTATTTAAACAGGAAATTCCTTTAATTACTAATTTAAACATGACATTCCTTTAATTACTAATTTAAACATGACATTCCTTTAATAACTAATTTTAACAGGACATTCTTTTAATTACTTATTTAAACAGGAAATTCGTTTAATTACTAATTTAAATATGACATTCCTTTAATTACTAATTTAAACATGACATTCCTTTAATTACTAATTTAAACACGACATTCCTTTAATTACTAATTTAAACATGACATTCCTTTCATTACTAATTTAAACACGACATTCCTTTAATTACCAATTTAAACATGACATTCTTTTAATTTTGTACTTTTATCAGTTTTCATCTTTTTCAATAATTATTTTATTATTTTGAATTTTAACAAAATATATTTAGAATTTGAATAAATGTTTCCATATAAACTGCTTTATAAACATCCAACAAAACAGACTTCCTACAGGCATTGTGTATACATTTTATTATCTATTAGTAACTTGAGGATACACAGTCCAACAAAGTATCTATTCATTTCATGGTCATATTGTTTTGGTTCTGTGAAAGCGTCATATTAAACTAAACTCGATAGACAGGCCATTCACAAGAAATCATTGCTGTTCGTATACATTGAAGAAGACTAAATGTGTCTGGTAAGTGTGTATATTAGATGACACTTGAAGATAAAACTCACAGTGAAGTTCTCGATGATATATTACCAACATGCAACAGTAAGATGTGTTCTGAGTGGCAGTGTGTTATGTGTTGTGCATCCAGTTACGGGAACACATGTTACTTTGTTACATGTAGCATGACATTGAACTTCTCGCGTTCGGCTTTGTCCATTTTGTAACAATTCATAGTTTCTATGTTTTTTTTTCTAATATTCAAGCCCTTTTTGTCATATAAAGTTGTTTCTCCAATTACCAGGAGAAGTAGACCTTCTAAATTCTCCAATTACCAAGAAAAGTAGACCTACTAAATAGCTGAGTTATTATATAAGATAAGTGCGTGTCGTCTGCTGAGATATTTCCATTGTTCGTGTGGAGGACAATAATGTGTCGGGCAATAAATCTGATACTTTGTTTTATATGTACAACTTAAAAGCAGCTCTGAAAACTATAGAATATTGAATGCATTTAACGAATACATATATACACGCAACGAGAGAGAGAGAGAGAGAGAGAGAGAGAGAGAGAGAGAGAAAGGGTGTAGCATCATTGTAACAAATATAAGTCTTACAGTAGTTGATTCAAAAGTACAACTGCAATTTGCACTTCTATTATTTCAGCACCTTACATTACGTTCTGATAAGAGGACATTTGTTCAAGCAGAGTGAGCAATCAATTAGCTTTCATGTTTACAAGTAAAACATAGTCTGAAGTATGCAGTTAATGTTACAACTGCAGAGAATTTATATAACAAATACACAAAGCAGTAGATTTGAAATTTAACATATGGTTAAAACTCTCTGTGGAATAAAATTAAAACTATGCAGTAATGATACATACAACCAGAAATATATCTATTGCAAAGATGTGACTTGGTTAGTAATGAATAACCACAGGAAAGCACCAGTAAGCAGTATATTCTTACAATAGATCATTAACGGTCATACATACTTATCTTTCCGTATGTTATTGATCTGAATGTATTTGAACTCTATATTTTACTCTGCCGTTGCTTCTTACCTATACATTCCCGGGTTCCCTAATGACAGTATTTGGAAACTTTTCTTGTGGATGTAATATCCTTCCGGAGCTATTGTTGAATTTTTTTTTCAGATAATACGAAATATTGTTACATGTATGGGTAATGTATTCATTTTGCCTTTATAAGTAGACATTAGTGGTTATTGTGACTGTTAGTTAAGACGAACAACATTTGAAAACGTTAGGCCATGAAACTTGTTATATTGTTTGCAAGATAGTGACGTATGCAGTTCACACATAAAAAGCAAAACAGCATACAAAACATATGCCCCAAATTCGTTTTAACGTAATTTCATCACATTTAAAGAAAATTTTGAAGTAGAATTCATTAGGCAGGCGAGTTTCGAATGTGACAAAGGCGCGGTTCTTAAACGACTCTCTTTTCCCCGAAGTCATTCACAATGACAAAAAATACCTAGGACAAGAAAAGCAATTATCTAGAAACAATCAAGGGACACTCCCCGTACCTTACATGTAACTTAAGCTTTATTTATCTACACCGACTGCCAAGTGAAATAAACTGTCTGAATGTCATGGTTTACTGAACTAAACTTTAAAAACAAATCTTCCTAAAAAGCGTTTAAAGTTCATGTTTTAAGATTTATTCCATTTCGGTTTTCGACAGTAAAATACCTAAAGTACTTCGCAAGATGCATGTATATAATTATGTTAAAGTTCATTGTTGCGTGGCTTGTATAATATCAATTTTACAATGTACATATCATATTATACCTTTAAAGAGATACTTAATATTACAAAATTATGAACTATAGTTCTGTGCGTGGCATGCTATTTCACATTCTGCAATACACTTCCCCGTAAATCATATTTCATGTCGTCGCGTTCTCTTGTTTATTAGAGTACAATTCAATTGTTGGCCGGCAATTTCGTTTTGTGATTGTCAAAACTTAAAATAATAAACTCAAGTTAACTTTCAGATCGTAAATAATATGAAACAGAATCACTTAATTCTGAAACAATTTCTTAAAAGCAGAGTAAAGCTTAAAAAACAAAAAAACTATCACGAAAAAGTGTCAACCCGATCAATCTGCACGTTCAAGAGGGTAATGTTACTCGTAAATTATGTTTTTCACATTAAAACTACAATTGTGAAATTTTGGGTTTTTTTCTTTTGAAACCGAGCACGGAAGCCTCTTGTTAATTGAAAGTGAGTATAAACAACAAGAGAGAAAAGTATCTGTATCAGAGAGAGAGAGAGAGAGAGAGAGAGAGAGAGAGAGAGAGAGAGAGAGAGAGAGTCCTTCACTTGAGACATCAGGTGTACAAGTAACCTAAAACACAAGTTATCAATTCTGTGTGACGATAATTGATTTTCTTCCTTCATTGGTAATTCCATTATTTTGAAATACAATTATATTAGGTAGATTGCTGACAATTTCCCCTGCCTAGGCATTCTGACGTGCAGCATCAGATACTTAAAATCTGTCCGTTTCAAGCAAACACAAGAAATAATGATGAGAAAAGAACGTTCGCAAATATTGACGAGGGATTTGGAATTGTTACAAACTGAAGCATTTTGTATTGCCTTTTGTAGTGTTATTTTATTTATCTCTAGACTCCAAATCTGTTACAGACTCTAAAGAAGTCTAAAACAAAGAGCGCTGTACACTTATTTATTTAATTTGCTTCCTGGTTAAAAATTAATTTGTGTTTAAGTCCTATCTACACTTCGACAGGCGCTGTCAAATCAATGCCTTCACACTTGTATAAGTAGGTCACCCTATTTTGGCGTTAATCAATTTCCTTTCTTGGTCATCAAAAGAATCTGGGTCACGGTAAGTCCTAAAGTTTGGGTAAATTTTCTACTGTTGGGCAATTATTCATGACGACATTCTTGTTGAAAAGAAAAAGTATGAATAGAGTCTATAAAAACCAAAGGTGTTCACGTGGAGACAAAGTATGTTACTAGATTTATGTGTAAACGCGACATGGTATGATTTGGCATAAACGTTTTGGAATCCTCAGATTGTATTCTCTGTAGTTAGAGTTGTCATGAACTTCCGGTTTGCTATTGTAATGCATTGACAATGTCGTAAAAGGCCACATTCGGACCTTGAGTCCAGCGGCGTTCACTTAGACGAGTATTTTACTGAAGTTTTTGTAAGGTATTTAACGTCATTGACTTGTCTCCTTATATTACGTGTCATTGGGAGTTATTTCGCAGGTTAAACTCAGCGGTGATGTGACGTGAGAGTATTTATAGCTCCAATGTCGTTACCGGTTGATTTTGTTAAGCTGCAATTGACGTTTCAAGAAATGCGATGTGACGTTTCATTTGTCATAATTTGTCAAATCACTTTGACATATCCGCACTACTTTTTGTGTAAAACGTCATAAAACTCATTTCAATACTTTACAATAATTCGTATTGATATAACGACTGTCACTGATGTTTTGTATCGTTTTGTGTAATTTATATTGTTAATAGGATTTCATATTGACTGAGTTATACATTTTTGTTTTCTCTTAAAATGAGGCACGTCCATAAAACTAGATTATTAAAATTCAAACTTTGATTAATAATGCTATATGTTTTGACTTACAGAATCCATTAGTGCTTGACCTTCCGAAGGTTTACTTGGGAGACAACTTTTCAAAATTGTCATTGGTCATGAGGTATCATGAAGTACTTACATTGCACCCTATTTGGCATATAATAGTCTAAAATTACATACTTTCTGTTGCTTCATGCAATGTATTAATTTGACTTCAGATTAAAACAAGATTTATGTAATACTGAAGATATGATTGAGAAAAAATGAGAATCAATCGGGAGTATCACTTTTGAATAAAGAGACTTGGCAAGTATGGATATTCAAAATTTGAAAGAGTGTTCACACTCAATGATTTTACAATATTGTGACCAAGCAAGCCCGATTTTCCGATGGCAACGGCATGGCATCTTTATATAAACTACTAATACGCACGTGACATATTTAAATAAACAACTAATACGCACGTGACGTATTTATATAAACTACTAATACGCACGTGACGTATTTAAATAAACTACTAATACGCACGTGACGTATTTATATAAACTACTAATACGCACGTGACATATTTAAATAAACTACTAATACATGTACGCACGTGACGTATTTATAAAAGCTACTAATACGCACGTGACGTATTTATAAAAGCTACTAATACGCACGTGACGTATTTATATAAACTACTAATACCCACGTGACGTATTTATAAAAACTACTAATACGCACGTGACGTATTTATATGAACACTTTCTTCATTGTTCCTGTCTTCATGTCTACATCTACTAGAATTTCTAAACGTCAATGCGCGCGCATTAAAGACTCCTCAGTCAATTTAAGAGTGTCCTAGGCCAACTTGTCACAAGAGGAAATGTTATCTTATGTAAGGGTCTATCGCACATGTTTTAATATTATTTTTATGCAAAATTACATTTACAAAAATACATAAAACACATTAAAAATGTAATATATAAATATTTATTGTTAAAGCAGTGAAATGTTGAATCTTGTTGTAACTGTTTTACGAGTTTGTCTGCACATAATTAACTTAAGAACAGCATGGCTACTTCAAGTTTGAATAAGATTGACCATTTGTTCTACATAGTACATCAAGTGCATTTGATTCCTTTCAAACAAATTAACAAAGCCATATTGTTGACTAAAAGTATAATTCACATCTTTTTATAGATTATGTGTGTCCGTCACATTCATTATTGTACATGTCTGTTAGGGGTAGTCGGTAATTTATATACTGTTTATAATTAGTTACTTGCCAGACTATATATATTCAGTTCCTAACACATATTTGCCTTTAGGATAACCTTACTGCTGTTTGTTGTTGTTGACTCGCTGATACGCCATTGAACATGCTTGGAAGCATATGTTTGTGAAGTAGATGATATTAGGTCCGTATGTCGCCTATATTACCTGAAGACTTTTTTGTTACACGTATTTACCATTTACCATTATATATGTATATGAGATGCTCTAACCGAGCGGTCAGAACTCCGTCCATACACTGTTCTACGCACGCGCCACACGCACGCGCATGTTCAGAACAATGAAAACGACAATGTGATTACTTGTCGAGTTTTATTATATACAATACAATTTGTGAGCGTCAGATTTATCAAAAGTAGGCGAAATATGTTACGTCTTTGTCCGGCAAAATATGATTAGTTTCCAGATTTGATGCGTAAAATCATTAAGTTCTCTCGGATTACCTCGCGTGAAATTATTAACGCTCGGTGTCCATCGCACGTTTTATCTGTCTTCACAAAGTGTACGATCGTTTTGTCTTTTATGCCCGAAATAAATCACCATCTTGGCTATGTTGAATGACAAGGTAGAGCGTCGTTTGCATGGCTTCGTCGCTGTTGTTAATCTCAGACAAGGTAATTCAGATGTTTTACTTATAAAGAAAGGCTGCAGAGGAAACCAATGGAACTGAGACAATTGAAACCGATATGACATTAAATGTTCATGTATATGATATAGACGTGGGCGTAGATGTAGGAGAAAAACAGTATGAATAGAATCAACAGAACGAGAGACATTGACAAACAAACAATAACTGCGTCAAACAATGAGGCAACGGAATATAATTAATTAAATCGACATTACAACAATCATCAAGACTAGTAATCCATGCGGACCGACTTAGGACGGTCACCCAGCACGAAAC
>JAUMGZ010161182.1:0-16251 GCA_032359645.1 Pododesmus macrochisma
AGTAGGAATATACGCTATATATATATGGGTAAGTATAGTATCACAAACATTGGTTTTACAAGAAAAACCTCAAATTGGAAGTATTGTGTGTGTGAGTATTTCAGTAACAAGAAACCAAGAACTTACTCTTGAACATTGCCAACGTTGTGCCGTTATTGATAACTGGCCCAAGACATTCCATGATGACTGGAACCATCTCTGAGCAATTGTTATTTGTCAACTCATTCATAACAGCAATGAAGGATTTCTGTAGCAAATCACTAAGTAGAGACCTGAATCAGCAATAAAAATTCTTTTATTAGGGTGAAATTATGTTTTATATCCTTAGGGTCCGTTAAAGTCGGTTGATTCATAGCTTGGCTTTGGGTCACGACAATGCACCTTACTCATTTGATTGGTTTGACGTCACTTTAAAATATATTTTTGGTGGCAAGTTTCAGTTTCCAAGTTCATTCCGCTGATAATTCTTTTTGACTCTCACTAATTAACTGATGTGTTAATTGTTATTGAACATAATGATAAATTCTTCTAAATGTAGACCTGACAAACATGATATTTACGTTTTAATAGTATTGTTTGGCTGTGAATTTAGTCCTTAACCTCAGGATATCCCACAACCCACCCATCCTATCACCTCTTGTTCTCCATATAAGCCATACGATAAAGTAACATTTGAAGAATTATTTCCTATTCTCCAATATTTTACAAGTCATAACAAAGCTATATTTTTTAGAAAGATTTGTTAAAAGACTTACTTCCGGCTCAAGATTCAACATTTGTGTCACTACTTAGTTAAATTATTGTCAAATGGGAAGTTGACGTGTATCATACCGACTTTTCCTCAAAGTGTTATGCTTGATCTTATCCTCGTTATATAACTCATTCAGTCATTGATCATATTAAATAACATTGCAAATTATACTGACAAGAACTTTTAAAATTGTCAGAAATAGCTTTCACGAGAATACCTATTAGACTGCGCCTATCACATTAAATGAATGTGGTTGATAATTTTAGGTGTTTTGAAAGAGAAATCAACTGAAACTAACACCAAAGTTTTCGGCTTCCCATTTTATATAAGGTCTAATTATGTCCTCTTTTAGCATTTTATCTATTGAACCTGACTAATAAGCTGTGTCAACAAAAAGATCTGGCTTGCTAGTTTTAACCAAAATGTATGAACTTGTACATTTCTACAGAAAATGTTTCCAAGCAGCAGATTCCCTTTTGGCTACCCAGCCTTTGTTTATTTACGTCTTGTCTATTCTTTTAATTTCGCGTATCAATTGAAGGCTGTTGACTCGTAGCTATACCTAGAATCATAAATGATTTTCACTTGCTCGCACAGATGATTTACCCAGAGAAAGACGTTTAAAACTTCCTAATTTGACTGCGCGCACATAAACAATTTTTATTTATTTTTATATTTTTTTTTTGTGTATGGTTTTTACCTTCTCTCCATTATTTGGCTATGCATCTTTGATTAACCGAGATCTTGTCTATTCTAAATTCATTTTATCTGAAGTATCCATTTATGACGGCTGCTTCGAATACATAAATGCAATCTGAAACATGCCTCCAATAAATATGATTTTTATAAGAGGAAAGAGCCAATACTCTGTGTGAGACACCCCCGTCCCGAACCCCAGATCTTGCTCGAAGCAGCCATAAGAAATGGACGCTAAAAAAGATATATTTAGAATAGACAAGACTTCGGTAAATCATAGCTACAGAACCAAAGGAGAAACAGGGGGAAACTACCACGATGGTTATGATGTACAAAAAACTTACCAATACAATAACACAAACATGTCTTGCCAAAATTTTAAATGAGCATGATGTCAAAATAGGAATTTTTAAACGTATTTCTCTGGACAAGTATTTCTAACAACCCAGCTCTCATCAGCAAAGGCGACGTTAAAATTCATATAGAATTTTTATTATCAAAAGACAGACAGACTGACTAGACCTGGAATTCGGGACGAAGGTGTGTCACAAAGAGTATTGACTCTTTTCTTTTATAAATATTGTTTTTATTGGAGGCATGTTCCAGATTGCATTTATGTATATTTATTGGTTGTCGGTCTGTATTTCTTCATTTACATAATGATATAGTTCATTTAACGTTTTGCTAAAGACAAATAAAAAACCTGATAGTTATTTTTTGAACAGAACAATGTAGAATTTTAAGATTTTAATACAACAATATTGAACTTCATAACGACATTGGCCCGAGAATCAATATGATATGAACAGTTTAATATGAAATAAGTCAGTACAACAAGTAATAAGGGTTGTAAATATTATGAGTTGAATTAAAAGTTTGATGTTACTTACTTGTACCGCACTGCATCAACAATGCTGATCAGAAGTGTTGGGTCAATATCCATCAAGGATTTCTTTTCTTCATATTCTCTTTCAACAAAACTCAATAAATCCAGTGTGCAGCATACACATTTAGATATAAGAATTCTGATGGGTTCATCAATAACTGCCAATGCAATGGAATCCTCTTCTTTGGCAACAAGACTGCTAACATGGTGAATTATCTAAAGATTAGCAAACATTTTAATTAGAGGGACTGAAAATGAAGGAGCATACCAGCAAACACTTACGTGGAATGAAAACACATAAAGATACGCCACAATAACACCACGGAACCACTGCTTGACCAGTACAATCAAATATGTCAGTAGCTATTGACTTGCAATATTTCATCTTAGAAATAGTTTGACTATGTTCTAATGGATTGTCAAAAAACAGCACGGGTGCAACAAATACATCATAAATTTGAGATTGACTGTTTCTGAGTCGGAGGACTTATTGCATTCTGATCCAACTAATACACCCTTTACCACGATCATTTTACAGCGTTTGAATATATTTAGATTTCAAATGCGTTTAAACATATTTATAAAATGATCATAAACCTTACCGTATCATTTGTTTGCAATGATAAAAAAAAGTATGTACTTATATTACATAGCAATGCTTTTCTACATGTTTTGATGTATATTACTATTTTGTTCAATCATTAGTCGTCCATCTCATATGAACCTCATTTCTATATAAATATTGATCAACGTCTTGTCTTGCTTTGGTTATGATTGTAGAATGTAATGGTTCACAACATACCAACACTTATTTGGCTTGTCAATGTATGGCAAGCCGTTTTAATATAAATTAACTATTGCACTTAAGTGTAAATCTCCTACACTTAAATGAAATAGTTAATGTACATCAAAACATTTTACCATATAAATGATATAGTAATAATATATACATACCACGAGGTTTACGCATTTTGAGAGGAGTCGAATATCAACCTCTCTTTGTGGATACGTATGAGGTTGTGACAGGACTTTTACGTCCTCTTCTCTATGTTGGTGTGTATGAGGTTGTGACAGGACTTTCACGTCCTCTTCTCTATGTTGGTGTGTATGAGGTTGTGACAGTAACCTAACATCTTCTTCTCTTAGTCTAGGTGGAATTGTAGGTGATTGTGACAGGAGTCTAGTATCTTCTTCTCTAAGTCTAGGTGGCAGTGAAGGTTTATGAATATTTGTTTCACTGTCATCAGAATCATCTTCACTTCCAGCACTGACTAAATCATCTTCACTTCCAACAATGACTGTTTCATCTCCTCTTTCAGTGGAACCCTCATCCACACTAACACCACCCTCTGTGGCCTCAGTATTAGTTATGATATTTCTTTTAGGTGATAAGTTTTTTATTTCTTCTGGAGACAGTGTTTTTGTTTCTTGTATTTCTAAGACTGCTTCTGACATTTGATGAGTACCCTCATCGTCAGTCAAGAAGGCTGAAGAATTGTCAGAATCGCTCAAGGTTTCATCAACAAAATGAACTTTCTTCTCAAAACTCTGCCATTCTTCTGATGTTTGTTTAAGAATTCCTTTAGTATTTCCAATGTTTGGGTTTATTTGAAGGAATGTAACTGGTTTTGTTGAGTCTATGTTTTCCTCTTTCGTGGGTACCATTCTTTCTAACCTATGCATATCAACATTATCATCCATACTGCTATCTTCTAGCTTTATGCCACCTCGCACCTTCTTCTTCATCCTGGAATAGGGTTGTAGATTAATTTTTCATTCTATGTAATTTTAATTTCTATTTAGCTTAATTTATTCTGTAGGCCATCATCTTGCATGAATTATAAATGAAATTATGTTTTAATTAACTAAATTAATGTGTTTTATAATAACATGAAATTAACCATCATAAAGTTATGTTTTATCAACATGTGCAAGCATTAATATCCATCTAGTTGTAAACAGCACTATTTTTATCATTTTAATTGGGTTTTTTAATTTTAAAGATCAGTAAGCATATAAGTGATATATACGTAAGAGTTATATCACATATACGCTGGTTTCGTGCTCATTTAAAGCATGCATAACATACTACTATAAGGACGACAATAACAAGAGCCCAATGGGGACATAACGTCTATCTGGTTGAAATAGGCCTATAAGAAAATTTCAGGCATTTGAATACTTTTGACTCCAAAGTCATGCTTTCAACAATCTTGGTTCTCTATGCTCTTAAGTAACTAAATATCAAAGCATTAAGCACTAGGTCTTCAATTTTATAAGAAGAGTTTTTAAACTGTCAAATTTTCCCCATTTGGACCTCAAAGTGGCCTTCACCTAAGTTTTGATGAAATTGGTCCTTGGACCTTTGGCCTAGACGGACTGAAAACTCAAAATAATAATGTCTTGAGTTTTGTAACTAATTACTGATAAACGTTATTACTGATACATATAAAGTTATAGTTTGGCCAAGGTCTCTTACATAAAAACCAAAGTATGATACAACTTCTACGACAGGACGTATATTCCTATTGGGTTAGATTAATAATTAATCTCACATGTGTCCACCTGTGTGTAATATAATTGGAAGTCCTAATTGATTCCCTCAGAGTGATTATTGGATAATCTTATCCCCCATATACAGTATTCATTATTGCATAACTAAGCCAACAGGTTATGACCTATGAAGATGAGCAATGAAATATAACTGTACTCCAGTACGCACCCATCACGTTACACCATCAACATATTTGTTAATTTGAATTCACGGCCATGATCACTTTCTTTTTATCAAAACGTGTGTGCATGCATACATGCTTATAAAGTATTCTTGTTCCTGGATAAGAGTTTACTATGTTTAAGTCACCCATACAATTTTTCAACATGAAACCAGCTAGTCAGTAATTGTGAAAATTATCGACAAATACGTCAGAATTTTTTCTCAGCATAATAATCCTTATCTGAAACATATTACGTACACATACAGAATGAGTATTATAGAATGTTTTAAAAATCACAACACGTGTTTTTGACAAGAATTTACATTTTTAAACTACAAACTTACATACCAAATGCAGTAACCATTGTTGGTTTATTATACTGCAACTTTCGATAATTCAAACATATTTTCCAATGAAACCTACTGTCGGGATGTGTATGATAAAAGTCCACCCTAGACATTTTTGTACAGGTGAACTAAAAAACTACGGATATAAAATTAAAAACTATTTTGAACATTTATATATAGAGATGGGGATAGAAAGAAAATTCATCATGTCAAAGCTTATTTTAAAAATGAAAAGACTGTGACAGTTGGGATCTATATGGGAAAGAGTCCACCATGGACGATTTGTACAGATGGACTAAATACTGTTTATACAAAATTTAAAAATGTTGTAGACGTTTATATTCAGATGAGTAGACATAAATCAAATCATTAAAGATTACTTACAGCAATTGTGTCATTTTTGAATAATTAAAAAGGAAACGCCTGCCATCTGTCTTTATTGTCATATCTGCTGAGAACTCAATTAAAAATGTCTGAATAACTTGTATGGTTTGGTCAAATATGTGTTTTAAGAGGTATTCACATGTGCCAATAACTCGTTCAGTGTCATCACTTGGGTCTGTAATAGAAATTTCAAATTCTAAATGCTGATGTATAATTTCATAATTATTAATGTCCTTCCTCACAAATAAAATTTGCACATAATGCACTAATGCATTAAATGTCCACTTAATACATACAACAGTTAAGAATAAACAAGAGGCCCGATAGGCCTTGATACGCTCACCTGAGGCGCTAAGCCATCTTGGTCAATACTACCCAATTTATACCTCTAAAAATGTGATATATCCCATTGATCATTTGAGCATGCTCTGTGTCAAATTTTATTTAAAATTGTGTGGTTGCTTTAGATGCAAGCATAAAACTCTAGGCCTTATAGTTTATTAGAAGATTTTAAAATTTTTGTCAAATATCCCTCCTTTTGGCCCCTATTGTGGCATCCCCTGGGGGCAAAGTCCCTTCATATCACAAATCGAAATCCCCATCTTCTAGGGTAGCTTCATACCCAGTTTGGTTGAAATTGGTCCAGCGGTTTTTGGGGAAGAAGTCGAAAATGTGAAAATTAATATATTTGGTGTAGTGTTGAACTTTGAACTCAAAATGCGTAATAAACCTATTTTTGACCCTAGGGTCAGACCTACAACAAACTTGGTTCTCCGTGCTCTATTAAATGTACTTCATACAAAAGCATTAAGCTTGAGACAATCTAGTTTCTAAGATCATTTTTGAAATGTTTTCAAATTTCCTCAATTGGGCCCCCAGAGTGGTGCTCAATGCGAGCTGAGCACCTTCATTTGAACAAATCTGAACCCCCTTCCACATGGGATGCCTTCTACCAATTTTGGATGAAATCGGTCCAGTAGTGTTGAACAAGAAGTCGAAACTATGAAAAGTTGACAAATATGTAATAGTATTGAACTTTAACCGTAAAACGCATAATCTCCATGCCCTAAAGTTTTACTACATACCAAAGCATTAAGCCTTAGGCCTTCTAGATTTTTAGAAGATTTTGAAATTTTGTCAAATATTCACCCTAGGGGGCTGATCTCCTTTATTTTAACAAATCTGAATCCCCTTCCCCTATGAATACTTCCTACAATGTTTGGATGAAATTGATCAGGCAGTTTATGAGAAGAATTCGGAAATGTGAAAAGTTGACACTGATGACGACAGACGAGTTATGAAAACTATAAACAATGTGGGAAAGAAACTTGCCAGAAAGTTTCACATACATATTTGCTACAATTAATGTTAAAGAAACGTAAAATACATGACTATAATACATGCGAAATTGAATCACACAAACATTTAAGCATTAATTAACTATAATCACTGGATCTTTAATAGGACTTGAATTCCTTATGGAACTGAACATGAAAAATATATACTGAGACGCCACAGGTACATATCTTGAATTAACTTTCCTCTTTAGATACATCATATATTCAGATGCTGTAATTCCTTACTTTATAACTTTCTTTTTTATATTCATTAGAATATTGCCTTTAAAATCAAAGAAATATACACCATTACTCGTTTATAAAATAATTGAACTCTACAATCTCTTAAAATAAGGGCAATGATTCTTCTTGAAAGTGCGGCTTAACTTTTTTCTTTCTAAATAATCATATACAGGAAACGTTCTTTGTTGGCATATATATTTATGCTTTTATACATTCAGCTAAATTATCCTCATTGGTTACTATGGCTCAACAGGATGTGTAATAAATAGTTTTAATATACTTGATCTTTAATTTGATTATTGGAAAATGGTTAAAACATCTCCAAGTAGGGGTGGAGTTTACATATCAGCCTCTCTACATCCCCTCCTGCTTTTGACTCTCTTACCTTTGTTGATCTGAGTCATGTCTATTCAAAATTCATCCTCTAAGTGGTCGTTTACGTCAAGTTAATTGTAAATTGGTTTTGGGTCATGGATGATATCCTCACAATCAATTTGGTCGGTTTAAGGTCACTTATAAATATTATATGCGTTGCTGTTCCATCTCTGATTGTAATTTTTGTATTTGTAATCTTAATATGTTAGGTCTTGACATTACTTTCAAGATTTTTTTACATCTTCATAACAAATATAATGCAATATAAGTGAAGAATCTTGATAGAACTAGGCATTAGAATGTGTTATTTCATATGGATATAATGTTGAAGAAACAGTGATATAATACCGGTACTAAACTTGAAAAAACTCATTCTTACATTAGAATTCCCAAATATCCTTTAAGATAACTGATAATATCATAATGCAAATTTACTATGGATTTTACCATGGGGTGGTCTTTGGCACTTAATATTTTATTTGTATTGATCATACAACTTTTTTTGCTCTTGAGCAACTGTTGATACCTGTTGTTTGTAATTACAACTTGACCATTTAACAGATGTTCCTCATATGAAATGATTTTAATGCAATTTCATTTGTATAAATCAATACTTATTCAAAAGAGTTTGGAGTCTATATATTCTAACAGGATGCTCTTTGTAACATTGATTAATATGTTTAAGTAACACTTGATCTATAAGGAGCAGTTTTTGTCTGATGCGCAATGCAAACCACACTTTTCTTACTGTTGTTTTTTAGGTGAAGTCAATTGTGTTATGAGAAAGCCTGATTGCATCAAACTTACCATATTTCTGATAGTCATGCTCAACATTTTTGCTATTTTGTAATTCAATCATTCATTAAGTTATTTATAATCATATTTATATAGGACTGGATTGTGCAAAAAGGCAATCAAACAGAACATTCCTATTCAGATAAAATATTCATCTAAATAAGTCAAAGGCCATTTCATTGGGTTTAACCATCAACACATGGAATGGAATCCAGACAACACTTTAAAATATTTCTCGCTCACTTTTAGGTGTACTTAATGAATCCATCTTAGCAATACAACTTTACTGTCATTTGCCTGTCTGTTAGTGATAGTTCTTTAGAATTAAACATGAATTGTATGGAATATGTCCCTCATGCCAACAATGACACAATGTCTTACATTTGCATAATATATTTCACATAATGAAGTAGTAAATTAAATTAAATTTTGGAGATACATCAAGGAAAAAACATACCTGAATCAAGTAAAGTTTCTAAAGTGTCTTCAAGGGTAGTTGTAAGATTGGCCAATGTACGAACTCCTGCTTGTATTATATGTCTATTCTTCTTGTGGTGCTGAAGAGCTCTCAGAATCAATTCAAGAGCTGTCTCTCTTAGTGGAAACTATAAATAAGGATACTGTATTACTTATTGTTCTGTTATTTCCCTTGTGATTTGACTTGAGCTGGAATATTTATTTGCTAGTTCTTTCTGGTGGAGACTTTGTGATGAAGCTATTGTTTGCTTGTCATTATTTCTGTTGATCTCATTTCTTCTAATTTTCCTCACAAAGACATACTTAACTTTTTCTCTAAATGGAGTTCCTTTTAATCCCACACAACTAAGTTATATAACAAAAGAAAAAGACAGTTATAAAAAATGTATTAGCTTTAGCAACTTAAAAGGTTTCTGTAATTATAAAATCTCATTTAGAAACACATTTAAAAAAAACACAATTTATACACACAAAAAAACATTATTGAATTTTTTGCATAATGCAATACCTTTTCCTTAAGCTGTGGTTTGTATGTAGCAATCTTTGTGAGTATGTCTAATGCATACTGCTGCAGCATGACCTCATCCTTGTAAACAGCCATACTGCCAAGTACTGCTGGTGTTGCTTGGCAACTTACAATGGTGGCAAGATTGTATGGGAAATGACTAAAAGTACGAAGTATCTGGAGGCACAGTACAACATGAATAAGTGGATCCTACAAACAGTAAAGACAAAACAAGCTTATAAATTAGTAATTACGTAAAACCAAGACCATATTCAAAAGGCATACATCCATGGGCATTGACAAATTAAAGGAAAATGGAGGACACATACTGAAAAAAAAAATAAAAAAAATATGCAATCATTAAACTAAAGAGAAAACATTATGAACTTCTATTTAAAAACAATGAGTGGAATCAGGTGTCCGTAAAGGAGTGAGAGTTTCCTGATACAACTGTGTCACCTACCATGATGTTTATAATGGAAGCAGTTAATGTATGAAATCAAAAATAATATCTTCAATAAATAAACAAACAAAGGCAAAAACCCTTAATAAACATGGGAGCCATCCTGTAGTAGTATAACAGTAAAAGACTGATACAAGTTTATGTAATGATTTAACCTTATCCTTTGTGCAGGATTATTTATTTATAATTTATTGAATTAGATCTTATAAATTCAATTATATTTCACATAATATGTGGGACAATAAATTTACATTTACAACTTAATCAAAATGCACCAAGTATATAGGTGAGTCATTTAGAATCGTCATCAATTCTAACACAACATCTGATAAACTGCATTCCCAACTACAGTAGATATTGTAGGCAAATATGATTAACAACTTCATTTATGTTTTATAAAGTACATAGGTGAGGTTTTGAGAGTTGTCATCTATTACACAGAAGATATTAAGATGCCCTACCAGTATTTGCCTGAGAAGTTCTACCATAAGTTTGACTGCTGGTTTGTGAAGTGGTCTGTCTCTCTCTGACTCTGGCATCTCTTCTAATTTGTCTGACATCTCTCCCAAATAATCCATTAGTATACGACTCTGATAGGCAGCAACCTCCTAAAAACATGTCAGACAGAAAGCATCTAGTATCATTAGTTCTTTTATTTTATATTAAATAGCTTGACACTGTCAGATTTCATTATTTTGTTATTGTCTCATAATTATGATAATTTTAAGTATTTTAAAAGTAAGAGCAAATACAATATAAAAGACTGATGTGTACTACCATAAGTTTACCTTGAGTGAAAAAAATGTGTATTATTTTGAAATATTTACTATAATATAGATTTTTCCATTTTATTGCTGTGTTACCTGCAGAAACTTGAATATTTGGTCAGTTGTTTGTGAAGACAGCTTCAAGTCTGTGTATTGGTTAATCTGTTTTGTTAAATAACTTGCTGCTAAGCAGCCAATCTGAAATATAATATAACAAAAAAACTGTATCACAAAGAGTTGCATAGATGTTTTAATTGTATACTTCATGTAAGCCAATCAATGTGCTTTTAAGGCTCTTAGTAATAGAAGCTCCTGGACTCAATTAATTGTGTGATGTACTTTATGTGTTTTATTTATTCATTGATTTTTGTTGGCGTTTTTCTTGGTTGTTAGTATTTCAGATACCATCTTTCCTTATTTCTAAACATTTCATCAAGTGTGTTTTCATTTATATTTTATTGTGATGTACGAATTATAATGTCGACTAACCTATGAGTCACATGACACAACCAAAGACAAGTATTACCCACATGTATGAGTCATCAAGTTTTAAAGAAGCACCAAATAGTAGTGATTATAATCGGAATATCAAAAATTTGGTAATTCTTTTGAAATATGTGCAATGTTGATGTATTGTACATGCACTGTTTGTTAAAAATAATGTTTTTTAATAGAAGTTCGTGATGTTTCCATTTTTAGTTAGTAAATGTATATTTGGTTCATTTTTCTGTGTTCGTCCAAAGTTTTCTTATTGTGTGCCAATGTCCATGGACTTACGGCCTAGAATATCGTCTTGGTTTTTCTATTTACTTAGTACTTACATGCATTTAGAGTACTTCAGTCAAATAAAGTGGTCCAAGAAATTCTGTCCTGAACCAATACTTCTTGATATTCTAACTATCCTTCAAAGAGTAAAGACTAACTTGTCTTTTGTGTCTGTCCGTTTGATCGAATAGATGGTATAACACCATGTCCTTTGTAGCTATGTTGTCAGATGTTTTCGCAATAAAACAGAAAGACTGCCAGTCGTTAACAGCAATTAAGTTCTGAGTCACGTCATGTACATCACCTATGCTGATGAGGACTGGTTTGTTCGATACACCTGTCCAGAGGAATATAACGTTTAAGTTTCCTATTTAGACTAAGTGCAAATTTAAAATTTTGGCAAGACAATTTTGTATTATTATTGGGGTGTGGTTTTTGTACATCATAAGTTAACCATGGTGTTTTCCTTCTTACTCCTTAGGCTCTGTAGCTTTAATTTACCTAAGTCATGTGTGTTCTAAATTCATTTTCTCTATCGGTCCATTAATGACAGCTGCTTTGAAGCAAGATCTGAAGTTCAGGACGGGGATATCTCACTCAGAGTATTGTCTCTTACAGCTTATAAATATCATATTTATTGGAGGCATGTTTCAGATTGTATTTTTGCATTCAATTCCGTCCATGCAGAATAAAGTCCATGTTCCTTACTATTTTTTAAGAATTAATACTGTCCTAGTCACGAAGATTCTGTGTTCAATACTACAAGAGTCCCTAGATGTCATATTTGGAAAAGTTTGTCATTAACACAAATATTCTGGAAACTAGGATGGAGTCGACGATGACTATTTGCAATGTGGAGAAAGTACAAAACTAATGTGTGCGGCTAACTTTATCTAAATTGCCAATCGTTCAATTTCGATTAGTGACGAGTGCTAAATATCGAGAGAACATGCTTCTGGTATGGTTTTGTCAACAAAACACTAAAATTCAATGCAATAAGTAGATCTAGAAGATTTTGTTAGTCTTTAAAAAAAAATTGATTTTTTTCAGTTATTATAGATTGCAATTAAGCGCTTACTTTTTTATCATAATCCATCAACTTGACTTTTTGATTGTCGGAACATCACTCACTAAATAGCATCTTCATTTGGACATCAATTTTAACTGCTTTCACTATTTCTATCACTGTTTTGATACTATTACTCCTTACTTCTTCATAATCACATGCTTCTTCCCAAGCAACCTGTTTTCGTTGTATCGATTAAATTCTGAAGTTCAGAATGAATACCTTGACTTGGGAAGATGAACCATTCTCGTAATACCAATAAAATTCTGAAGTTCAGAATGAATACCTTGCCTTTGAAAGGTGTTCCACAAGTTGTGATACATTTTTTTTATCAAAATTTCTGGGCTAAAAGTACACATACATGTACTTCTTACAGTTTAAACTTAATAGGAGGAATGATTTGATAAGCTCTTATGGAGTAAAACTCTCAGGGGAAATGACTGGAAAAGTAAAACTACCTCTTGTGGTGTGTGTAGATTTTTCAGTATATCATTTTCTATGGGGGAAGGTTTGTCCACAGCAGACTCTCCATGAATAATGTCCTCTGGTTCATCTGGTGGCGTTAATGTCTGTCAGAATGAACAACAAGTTTTATGTCAAAAGTGATAACACACAGGTCATCAATGTGGAATCATGCACAATATGTGAGAATATTTCATCTTAAGTTAAGATTTACACTCACAATGCAAGATCAAATCAAGTATTAACTGTTTCCGTTAATTGTGTCTTCTGTATACAACCAAAAACTGTATTTGTGTTTCTGCTAACCCTACCAACCCTTAGTGCTTACCCTGACATTTTTTTGCCATTTTCAGAAAAGCACTGTCTCTGTCTCTATATGGCCTAAGCAAAAACTTGAAATTAAATAAAAAGTTTGGCTACTTATAGCTATCTAACTTATATTTTAAAGCTGTTAGAAGAAATACAGTATTTATTTTATATTAGCATAATCATTTGATCTATGATAAAGAATTTCAAGCACAGAATGGGATATTTACTGTTTCTGTAGATTCTGATGATGAAGAATCACCCTCAATTCGTCGTGGCTTCGGTGGGGGGGAGGACAACACTGATGTCAAACCTGGTGTCGGGGGCAGCTTTCTCCTCTGCTTTTTGAACTCTCCCTCTACAATCTGTAGCTTCTTATCAGCTATGTCTACAATACTCTCTATAAAAAAACATGTCATAAAATATAAACTGACACTCAGTACTTATGAAGAAGAGTTAATCATATATCATACCCATATTACAACAGGTATTGCTATACCGATTATTCTACCATTAGATAGCAGCACAGTTGGGTACATGCTAGAATTAGTATATCTTAAGGTGACATACATAAATCAGTCAATTGATATAAACAATATTTAGGCATCTCAGCAGTACTTACTGGTATAAGTTGTTTTTAAAGAATTATACAATAAAGTGTCTTGGAAATATTAGATTTTCAAATTAGGTTTATATTTACATATATACAATAAGTTTAAAACACATGCATTAATGACATAAACAGTGTTTATGGAAGTGACTCAGTTTATTTGATAAATTATACCAAAAATTACTTGGAGTTCTGCAAATGTTATAACATTTTAATATTCAATTTTATAAAATACATATTTGGTATGTTTTATTTTGGTACATCTTGGTTAAACTTGCAGACTTTTATAAGAACACTCTTAAACTTAATTCAATTTAGGAAAAGCTAATAATTGTATGTTCATACTATATATAAATTAGTGAAATCAATGAGTATTGAAGTAAAACACATCAATAACAAAAGTATACTAGATTACCATTGATGAGACTGATCTCTGACTTCAATACTTCATCATCAACCAGGCATATAAGGTCTTTGTTTGCAGGCCCCAATATAAGTCCACCAGTATTGCAGATGGAGAGCCGTACAAGGGGGACAACTACATTAATACTATCATTTCCCGGACTGACAAGTTTCTCCTTGCAGAGTCCTCCGTCCAACCCCAAACCTACAAGAAACAAGTTATAATTGAATATTTATATTTATTTATTATTTCAAATTGATAACCTTGTGTGCTTTAGTTTTAAGATTAGCTGGTTTCATTTTACTTTAAAAACAGTTAATCTGGTTTTTCACTATAATATATATAGGAATGAATACCCTTTCTGCTGTTTTTATGGATTGATTCATATACAGTATGTGACATTCAACTTTTACATGGAGCCTCAATTTGAATATAACCCAGTTGATTTATTGCTCCATAAAAAGGGCAGAAATAACATTCATTTAATCTGATATTTATGCTTATTTTCCTTTTCAACTTTTCCTTTTACAATTTTGCAAAAAAATATTGAACATTGAAAATCAAAGTAAATCAAGAATGAAGTTTTAAACAGCATTTTATAATGTTAAACACAACATCAGCATCTCTGCAGGTGATAACCATGACATCAAACTACAACCCTTATAGAAACTGTTTCATACAATTTTAGTTTGAGGTGCTTAATATCATGCAAGTGAATGTACTTATGAGACAATAAACTGCATTGGTTTTACTTTACTTAGCTTTATATAGCAGGCATATCATGCATACGTATATAAAGATCGGTAATTAAGGTAAATATTTTTTTAATGCTTGTGTCTTTAGTTCCAACCTTTTTATTTCACTAGCAACATTTTAAAGTTCATACAAAAGGCTGGGGCCTGGAGGTTATAAATAATGAGGTATTTCAATCTAGAACAAAACTGTGCCTCGATCACCCCCTCACGACTAAATCAGTGATGTAACATTGCAAACTATTATTATCATATTATTGGAAACTCTACTGTAAAACAACTAGAATATTAGACTTCATAACAGACTTGTATTGGAATTGACCGTGCAAACTCAAAGTGGTAATCTATTAAATCATTGATTTTCTCCTTGGAAATATCAAAACAAGGTACTGACTACTGCATTGGACCTCATAGGAGCCCATGTCCCTATAAACACCCCTCATTTTTGAAGCACCTACAAACTCGTAAACTTACTAAGATCCATTACCCGAGAGAAACAGTAATCTACATCAGTTGTCTGGTCTTATTTATGTTTATTGATCAAGTAAAGGCCCCTTGGGGCATAGTACATATCACAAACATAATAAGACATTTACACAAGAATATTGCGTATTTAGTTACACATTAATTATTTAAGGTGTCAAAAATACAGAAGGCACCAACAGGCAATCCTAAAGAAAAGAAAATTATGCAATATTGATAAACTTTTCTTGTGCCCCATGTAATGAAAAAATAATATCTGATTGCTTTCAGATATCCCAATTCGCAAGTGCATACAATTTGTAGAATCTATATCTAGATCTAAATATAAATACTACAATGTAGTTATCAAATATGTATTTACTAGTTCCTTTCTTGTCATAATGGGGCATGTTAATTAGTAACTACAAAAACAATTCTACCAGAAAAATTATTACATAAATGTATGCATTACAAATAGGGGAAACCCCAGGATTATAACACCCAAGTAACGGATTGAATTATAATCATACATGATATCAAATTAATATACAAAAATAAAATTTCATATATTTAATACATTAATTTTCTTTCCAACATACACTAGAGATTTAGAATGACTTCATTTAAACAAATTACCAAACATAACTATTAATAATGAGTCAATAATATGAGGTTGTCAATT